>CAOKYR010000013.1:0-50956 GCA_948473455.1 Teleiodes luculella
ATTTTAGGATAATTTGTTGATTAATTTGAATAATTTTTATAATCCAATACTTTGGTATTTATTACCTCACTATTTACTAGTGCCATCTGTTGAGCCGTTTTTTTTCATTATTTGCTACTTGAAACTTCCCATCATGAAGTCGTAGAGTTTGCCGTGCATTATTGGAGGGTTTGATACACGGTCCGATATTCTACAGTAAAGCCCGACCAAAGAAATAAGAAACCTCGCCATATTGTGGAATTTCAATGGAACTAATTTTATAAGGGAAATTATTGCCATTTTCGTAAAATTATACACGTGGCGCCCCCAGAGCAGGTTTCTTATTTCTTTGGTCAGGCTTTATATTATGCAGTCTGACAAAAATGAGAAGAAATTATTATTATTATAAATTATAAAATAGCAATACTAAAGTGTCATCTCATTTTCACAAGTAGTTCGAAAGAAACGATACTACAGTGTTGCTACTTTTAGGACAAAAGACATAATATTTCAATCGATTCGACACATATAAATATTTGGGAATTGTTCTCGACCGAAATCTTTTCCTTCTCGATACAAGCAAAAAGATCTGTGAACTGTATAACCACTGTACCTATTATAATTATTTGTAATAAAGTTACATGAATTATTAGAAAAAATGCGTACTGTTTTAATAAAAAAAAAAACTCCCCATTTTTCCCTGGAAATTTACCCGATTTTTAATTTACACCTTTGCAACACTGGTAGCGCATGGCATCATGTCATGGCGGCCGACGCGGCATTGCGTTGTGTTAATTAAATTAAACCGTTAAAAATTTGAAAGTTTTCTGTCAGTTAAAGTTTTCTATGTTATATGAAGGTCATCATAGCATGTAGGTAAGTTATTTTATTATAATTTTGAAATTATACTTACTATACCGTTAACTTCCCGATTTTAGTTAGTTTTGCAATGACGCAGTAATACAATCTACTGTTTTCGTTAATACCTAGTTATCGAATTATGTTTGTAACTATAAAAATAAGAGAACAGATGTTAGTAGGTATAAAATAAATAAACGTCTTAGTTGAAAATCAGAAATCAAATCAATCAACAATGAGTAAAATAGTGAGTTTGGTATTTTTGTAAACATTAAGTATAATATTATTATCATATTTCATATTATAACATAAACTAAAAATATTTCAGATCTCAAAGAGTGGTGCATTAACGACGATCGTTTGTTTGTGATCATCATCATGCTGGCTGTGCAATGTGTATTTTCGGACCGTGCATTATAGGGACTCAAAACAAATTTTGTATGTGGAAGTTTACATGCATTTTTAAAGTACTTTTACGATGTTTAGCGTAATAAATCGAATGTAGTTTTACAGTACCAATGAATACTAAAGGTTGATACCAATTTTGCAACGAAAGAACAAAGCGTTGTGCAGAAAAGAGCAAAATTAAAATGCTCAAGCCATAATCCTCCCCAACCTGCAGCTATATCTTCGGAATTACAACGCGACCAGTGTTCTTTCTTAACTGAGCAATGAATAGCAATCTGATACTAACTTTTTGGATTTAAAGTAAGTCGAAAGACCCCACCGTTTGGCTAAACGAGAGGGGAGGATTATAGCTTGAACATCAAGCTATAATCCTCCCTAAACTATAGCAATATCTCCGGAATTATAATGATAGCAATTTTTTTACAACGATACCAACTAGTACCAAACTAGTAGTAAGCTTTAGCATTGTCAGAATGGAATTTCGTTAAGGTTTGATAGGGGAGGATTATACCTATAAGGACATGAATAGCTGCGCCTGAAAACGCCATTTTAGAAAAGTAAACAACGAAGGATTCTTAAAGACTGAATTCTAAGAGAGTCATAACGCGATTCATACTAACGTAAACAAGTACAATTAACCATCTTGCACTATGGATAAATTGGAATATCTAACTTTTCTTTTCATATCTAACAAATCTCCGTTTTACAAAAGTGGGGCGCAAATTGCGACACGGTTCGTCAATAACTACGCTTTTAGCCCCCCCTGATCACTCTAGCCTTCAAAACGACTAAGTTCTAAGCACAGAACACTAAGCATTTATACCAGAACTAGGGACTACTATTTGGTATTCTGTGCCAGACAGAACACAGATAGACGCTGGCAGATCATTCATTCCATTTGACCGTGCGCAATGTAAAAAATAATCATTATCATTACAAATTCCACAACACAAGGTCTTTATTTGTCTGTCTCTCAACTTGAATGAAAAAGAGGCCAAATAAATAAGATAATGATGTTATTTTAAATGGCGAGCTAAGTCAGTCTTAGTTGGCTAGAACTGGACTGAAACTACTGATATAGATTATTGGTACAATAGCCAGCACATGCGGATGGACATGTTGACCTTATGAGCGCCCGTATTCCGAAGCGGTAGCGGTGAATTTCGTAGTGCGAATGTCCAACAGCAATTCACAAGGAAGTTCGCTCAAGACACGCGAAAAAAACTGACAATAAGTAATTATGTTTTAAATCTTGTTAGCATGCGTGGTAGTGGGTATACTCGTTCCACGTAATCTAACCTAATCTAATTTACGTAGGTATTTTAGTTATTTTTTTAAGTAACTAACTGAACTAAAGTTTGCTATATTTCTGCGACGATCCTAGCACAGCCTGGAGCTCGGGAGTGGTCTTGCAATCCCGACTTTCTATAATTTGTTCAACTCATATAGTATACCTACAATACTCAAAATTAGGCTTTGATGTTCAATAATCCGTTTTTTAGTTTAGTTTCTATGTCTACTTATACGTATTTTAAAAGGATTAAAGCACGTGAAAGTAGCAATATATCAATATCTCCCACAGAACTTGCAGGTTCGCGCAATGTGTGCACTACTTAACTGTGGAGAAGAACCCGCCGAAGAAACTCCACCCACAGGATCGCATCTTTTGTTCTTTTCTCTTTTTTTTGGTGCCCCTTAAATTGCATAACATAAGTATTTTCATTCATTCATTCATTCATTATAATGTATAAAAATTCGTAGGTATTTATGATTTTAGTGATGATAAAGTTATGTTTTTTAATTTTATATTTTTTAATTGTTATAACAGTGTCGTACTAACCGTATTCATATTAAAGATAGGGCTTTTAAATATATGTATTTCAACATTATGTATTTTAATCGTTATGGACTTTAATGATTATGGATTTTCAATATATACATTTTAAATTATGGATTTTAATATAGACCCCTTTTTTTTAAATGCAAGCGCAATAGCCGGAATGAGCCTCATAGCTTTAAATCCCGCGAAAAAAGTAAGAAGTTTTCCACAATTACGCAACTCCAACTATATACTATGTCTACTTAGAAACGTATATCCTCACGTTTCTAGATGGTGCTATAGTAAACAATCTCTAATTAGGGCGGGCAGTGTTTACTCTGTGGTTCTCAGTCTAGTCTAAATAACTTTGGGAAACCGCTAATTACAATTCCGTAAACAGAGGAAGTTTTCAAACTCGTTACATTATCACGTGTTTTCATTATCGTTGCGAGATAATTAGTGCGAAATCTCATCATAATCATACTAATATTATAAAGAGGAAAGATTTTGTATTTTTGTGTGTATGTTTGTCACTACATATTATCACTACATAGTATAAAACAAAGTCGCTTTTTCTGTCCCTATGTCCCTCCCTTTGTACGTTTAAATCTTTAAAACTAAGCAACGGATTTTGATGCGGTTTTTTTAATAGATAGAGTGATTCAAGAGGAAGGTTTATATGTATAATACACGCATAATATGCTTAAGGATTACCCACAATAACCATTTTCCCGTGCGGAGCCGGGGCGGGTCGCTATCACTACATAGTCACTATCATCACTACATATTATAAAACAAAGTCGCTTTCTCCGTCCCTATGTCCCTATGTCCCTTTGTACGCTTAAATCTTTAAAACTACGCAACGGATTTTGATGCGGTTTTTTTTAATAGATAGAGTGATTCAAGAGGAAGGTTTATATGTATAATACATGTGTACTGGATAGTGGGTGCTTGGCACAAACCCCCGAACTACCCAATGCGTACACGAAATAATAACACGGTTGGTTCTCGAAGTGACAGTATAATTTATTCGGTCGGTAAAATCGGTACAAAAAGTGGACTGTAATAACTAGTTCGATCACGGTGGAACAACACTATTGACAAAAATCGATAGTAACGGTACAACACTACGGTCGGTAAGAAATTACTACAATATGGGTACAGCACTACGGTGACAGGTTAGAATAACGCGGCACTTTCAAAACGGTAGGTATTCGATTGCACACGGCTCACTATTATCACTAACACTATTGCACTGTACTCGCGGTTAATTATTGTAGTCGGTTGTTTCTTCTCTTCAGTTTCGATCGCTCCGATTAGCTCGGCTGAACTGACTGAACTGACTTTTGGAACTGACTTGCTGGTTCGGGATGCGGCCGGTTTAAATACTAATTCCCGCGGAAACTTCCAGACCGCCATTCATTCTCGAAGTCTGATGACAGTTCTGGACGATATATCGATCCCTTTCGCACAGTCATCTCATCTACTTCCGGAAAGTTCGCTATTCACGGCGTATGTCGCTCATAGTCGGTCGGTCTCTATTTCCGGAAAGTTCGCCATTCATGTTCATATGTCGTTCCTTGTCACATAGTCTGTCGGTCTCTCTCTAGCTTCCGGAGAGTTTTGCTTGACGTCTATAACGATTGGCTGTCATCGAACTTTCTTGACGTTTCTACCAATAGCGTGATCGATGGGTTGCCAACAATCAGCGGTTGCGTTTGGATACATTTACGGTGTTCAATCGGTCGGTTTTAATGCGATGTCCGTGTTCGGATACATTTCTGTGTTTTGTCGCGAACATACTCCCGCCGTGCGCCGTCGTCATTGGCGGCGCATCAACTCCGGTGAAGCGACGAGCAGTTCTTCAGCTATCGGTTGTATTGTCGGTTGCTTTGCGGTGTGACTCCCGCCGGTGTTGCAGTACGGGATACGGTTCGGTATTGCGGTGTTACACGGTGATCTGGCGATACACGGTGACTGTGCTTGGTTACGGTGTCGGTGGTTCCTCCCGCCGGTGATGAAGTGCGGGATATCGGTTGCTGTGTGGCGGTTGTTGACGGTTCATATGGTGAGCTGGACACGGTGAGCTGAAGGCGTGGAGACGGTGTTCGGTCCTCCAGTTCTCGGTGGACTCTCCCGCCGGTGATACAGTGCGGGATGAGGTCGGTTGCGGTCGGTGCACTCGCATTTGTGGCGTCGAAACGGTTTCACGGTTAACTGCCGGTGGATGGAGTCCGTAGCAGTAGTTGACTAGACGTCCTGCGCTTCGGTTGTTCACGCCATGGAGCACCCATCCTAGTGCGGTGAACGATGCTACGGGTTGGTCAACTGGTCCACTCTTGACGATACTGGTGACCAGGAACTGCCAGTTGTCCTGTCCAATAAGGATGGTCGGTTTTCCATCTTCATACTGGAGTTTCTCGGTGATCCCTTTCAGGTGGTCGCAATGTTCCAGGTCTTCGGCTTTAACGGTTTGCGGTGACAGCTTCAGTTCATCGATGGTTCTTGCCTTCATCTGGAATGCACCTCCCAGACCTTCGATTTTCAGGGTGACTCTTCTTGAGTTCTCGGTGTTAAGCTTCACCCCAGCAACGGCTTCGATGTCGAGTGGATCCCTCTGTCCTTGGCATCCTATCTTCTGTGCGATCTTCGAGTCGATGAGGGTTACGGTCGATCCATCATCCAGCAGCGCGAAGGTGCTTACGGAGCCTCGTGGTCCTGAGATCTTGACGGGAAGTATCTTCAGGAATGCGTACTGCTTCTCTGATGATGCGGTTGCCACTCGTTCTTCGGTTTGTTTTTGTTTCCTCTGGTAGTGCAGCAGAGGATGGTGAGAACCTTTGCAGTCGTTGACTGCGCATGGTCGGTACTTGCATCTGTATCCTGGCATTCTCTTCTTAAGGCAGCGGAAGCACAAGTTGTACTCCTTGGCCATCTTCCATCGGTTATCGGAATCAGCAGTTTTGAACTTCTTGCATTCCTTTTCTTCATGGCCGGTTTCTTCGCACAGGATGCATCTCTTGACAGGGCGGCGATCTTGATGCAGCTTGCTTTTGACAGCTCGGTACAATTTCGGTTTCTTCTTTTCCTCACAATGACGGTCGGTATCGGTGTGCTGCCTTTCCTGTCTTCTTTCTTCTTTCGGTTCAACTCTTCTTTCGGTTATTTTGAACGTGCGGTGATGTTCTCGGTGGCGGTTTGAGCGGTTTCCCGATTCGAACAATGGATGTCTCGGTTTCGGTTCGTTGGGGCCGATCTTCTCTAACGGTACATATTTCCCACACTTGCTGGCTTCCTTCTCGATGAACTGGCAGAACTTGACGAGGTCTGGTACATCTTCCGGTTGATCCTCCTCATAGTCGTACCACTTGGAGCGCAGCGGCGCGGTGAGTTTCTCCACCAGCGTCCTCAGCACCTCGGTGTTATATAGGTAGTGGTGACGCTTCAGGACTTGAAAAGTAGCCACGCTGTTCTGTACCTTACATGAGAAAAGGCACACGTCTTGCGGAGCGTCGGTGAGGCGCGGTAGTTCTCGAAGAGCTTCTAACTCGGCGAGGGCGATTGCGTCCGGTCTCCCGAATCTAGTTTCCAGGATCTTCATGATTTCCCCCGGTTTCCCATTCACGATGAGTAGACGGTTGACGGCTTCATGTGCTCTGCCTTTCAGGGATCGGCGCAGTCTTGCGATATTTTCGACTTCGGTGAAGTGCCCTTCGGTTTCATAGTAGGCAGCACGGTAGGCGAGCCAGTCTTGATACGCCCCGTTGAAGAAGGGCAGTTCCGCCAGGTATAGTGGAACTGCAGGCGGTTGAGCGGAGCGTGCTGCGAGTGCGATGGCTTCGGCGAGTTCAGTCAATCCAACGCGGCCTTCGTCCATCGGTTTTCTCATCCTCGGTTTTTCGGTTTTCGGTCGAGGCTGGACGGTATTTGGCTGAGCGTGAACGATGTTCCGGTCCACGGTTCTTTGGTATTCTTGATACATGTTTTCCATGGAGTCGCATGGCTGGACTCGCGAATGAGCGTCAACCCACTGTCGAGTTCTCGGTTGCTCGTTGACAGATGCGGCGTCTTCATCTTCATCGTCATCGTCTTCTGTTTGGATGCAACGGATTTCAGCTTGGGCGAGCTTTACTTCGGCTTCAGCAATTCTTTTTGAATGTTCGGCTTCTTTTCTTGCATTCTCCAGCTCGATTCTTGCAAGCTTCTTCATAGCCGCGGCGAGGCGCTTCTCACGCTGCGAAACCTTGCTTGCTCCGGATCCTCGGGACATCACTTCGGCACGGTCCTCTTCATGCGCCGGGATCCGATGTGCTGGTCCTGGGAGCGGCTGGTCGGTTAGAGCCACTCCACCAGTCGGCAGGTCATCAGTGCTCTGTCGCGTCAGATAATCCAGGTCTTGGATTATCTCCTGGTGATCTTTCCCCGTTTTCGACCTTGTGATCGGCATTCTCGACACGGTTTCACGATAAGTACACTATATACACGGTTATAATAATACGCGGTTGCACTAATTGTTCAGTTTACTTACAGTCAATCGGTTAATTTTGTCTGTACACTCTGGCAACACTACGCGGAATGTCAATAGTTCACTTTACGTACACTTGGTAACAGTCACTTATTCACTTTTATATAAACGGTTCACTGTCCGTCGAGATCCGGCTCGAAGGACCACTATGAACTGGATACTGTCGCTGATTCAAATCCGGCTCGAAGGACCACTATGTACTGGATAGTGGGTGCTTGGCACAAACCCCCGAACTACCCAATGCGTACACGAAATAATAACACGGTTGGTTCTCGAAGTGACAGTATAATTTATTCGGTCGGTAAAATCGGTACAAAAAGTGGACTGTAATAACTAGTTCGATCACGGTGGAACAACACTATTGACAAAAATCGATAGTAACGGTACAACACTACGGTCGGTAAGAAATTACTACAATATGGGTACAGCACTACGGTGACAGGTTAGAATAACGCGGCACTTTCAAAACGGTAGGTATTCGATTGCACACGGCTCACTATTATCACTAACACTATTGCACTGTACTCGCGGTTAATTATTGTAGTCGGTTGTTTCTTCTCTTCAGTTTCGATCGCTCCGATTAGCTCGGCTGAACTGACTGAACTGACTTTTGGAACTGACTTGCTGGTTCGGGATGCGGCCGGTTTAAATACTAATTCCCGCGGAAACTTCCAGACCGCCATTCATTCTCGAAGTCTGATGACAGTTCTGGACGATATATCGATCCCTTTCGCACAGTCATCTCATCTACTTCCGGAAAGTTCGCTATTCACGGCGTATGTCGCTCATAGTCGGTCGGTCTCTATTTCCGGAAAGTTCGCCATTCATGTTCATATGTCGTTCCTTGTCACATAGTCTGTCGGTCTCTCTCTAGCTTCCGGAGAGTTTTGCTTGACGTCTATAACGATTGGCTGTCATCGAACTTTCTTGACGTTTCTACCAATAGCGTGATCGATGGGTTGCCAACAATCAGCGGTTGCGTTTGGATACATTTACGGTGTTCAATCGGTCGGTTTTAATGCGATGTCCGTGTTCGGATACATTTCTGTGTTTTGTCGCGAACAACATGCATAATATACTTAAGGATAAGCCACAATAACCATTTTCCCGTGCGGAGCCGGGGCGGGTCGCTAGTATAAAATAAAGTCGCTTTCTCTGTCCCTATGTCCCTCCCTTTGTATGCTTAAATCTTTAAAACTACGCAACGGATTTTGATGCGGTTTTTTTTAATAGATAGAGTGATTCAAGAGGAAGGTTTATATGTATAAAACATGCATAATATGCTTAAGGATAACCCACAATAACCATTTTCCCGTGCGGAGCCGGGGCGGGTCGCTAGTCACTATCACTATCACTATCACTATCACTATGTCCCTATGTCCCTCCCTATGTCCCTTTGTGCGCTTAAATCTTTAAAACTACGCAACGGATTTTGATGCGGTTTTTTTTATTAGATAGAGTGATTCAAGAGGAAGGTTTATATGTATATACATGCATAATATCCTTAAGGATAACCCACAATAACCATTTTCCCGTGCGGAGCCGGGGCGGGTCGCTCAAAAACTACCGAACGGATTTCAAAAATTCTTTCACCATTAGAAAGCTACATTCACCCTGAGTAACATAAGCTACCTTAATTACTTATTGTCAGTTTTTTTCGCGTGTCTTGAGCGAACTTCCTTGTGAATTGCTGTTGGACATTCGCACTTCACCCCTACTGCTTCAGAATACGGGCGCTCATAAGGTCAACATGTCCAGCCGCATGTGCTGGCTATTTTACCAATAATCTTTATCAGTGGTTTCAGTCCAGTAGTTCTAGCCAGCTAATAAGACTGACATAACTCGCCATTTAAAATAACATCATTATCTTATTTATTTGGCCTCTTTTTTATTCAAGTTGAGAGACAGACAAATAAAGACCTTGTGTTGTGGAATTTTTAATAATAATGATTACGAGTATTTTCGTGCAATAGGAAAATGACGTGTGCATCTGGATTGAGGGCCCATTTTTTAAAAGTTTACAAAACGATTTGAGATTTACAGGGAATGTAATAAAGAATAGTAAAAACATGAAGCACAGGGTCACGAATTTCTTAAACATAAATTGAAACTGTGGTGATTAAATAACTTGGGCTCTCAATCCAGATGCTCGGCTAAAGTGGCATAGTTCAATTTATGTTTAAGAAATTTGTGACCCTGTGCTTCATGTTTTTACTATTCTTTATTACATTCCCTGTAAATCTCAAATCGTTTTGTAAACTTTAAAAAAATGGGCCCTCAATCCAGATGCACACGAAAATGACTCATTCCCACGGGAAAAACTGATAGGTGGGGAGCCGCGGCGGAAAGCTAGTGAGTCATAAGTCATAATAATGCTAAATTATTATTATTGCAATTATTATTATTGCAATAACGAGAATTTTATCATTGAAATCTTAGAGCCTTGTTTTGAGCAAAACTTAGTAACTTCATTAAAATTTGACGTCGAAAAGTGATTTGTAAAATCTTACTTCGAATAACAAAACCTTTTGACTTTTTAAATCTGCAAGCGCGCATGCACACACAGCAGAACAAGTTACCCGGTCACGCGACTGAAGTATGAAGTATGTATGAAAAGATGAATTTTAATTTTAAGATTTCAAGTATGTTCCTTAGGGAAAATTGATTAGTTTTATGAGTAGGTACTACCATACCACTATGTTGCGGACCGGATAAACAACCAGTAAAATTTCACGGTGTACCTATACTATAGCTACGTGAGTGAGTAGCGGGTTTAAAATTTTAAAAACATTATTAACCCCCGCCATAAAACCGTTACTTGATCCTTGCAACAACTAGAAAATAATCTTCAAATGGCTGAAGATACTCGTATTTTCTTGGATCATAGCTAACATAAGATCACTCTCAATTGACGATTGTAACACATTGCAAAAAAAAACTAGATTTCAAATCCCTGCTTGACAGCAAAATGCAGACTTGCCGGCGGCGGCGTGCGGCTGGGCCTACAAATTTTAAATAGAAATGTACGATGATTCTATTTCATGATTTGCTCTCGTTCAAGGCCATCGCCGAAATTACATCAAATATAAAAGAATCTCGGAGAAAATTATGTCATGCTTGCTTGCAGCATGACAGGTAGAGTCGCGAACTAACACGGACGAGCCCTAGTGAGCCCTAATTAAATGAAAAGTTAAAATAACTGTTATTATATTATTTATTCGTAACGAAATTATAAATCAGAGCTTTTATAAATAAAAAAATGGCGTCCGGCTCGTAGCGCGGGCTATGGCCATCTCACTGGCATCAACCAAATTCAAATATATATTCCTCAAGGATGTTATAAGTACTATACGTAGTACGATATTCCTCTAAGATATATTATTTTCACAATTTATAAAACCTCAAATGCGAAATTAGGCTGCCAGCATGAAAGCGGCGTGCATGAAGGACACATGCACACCACAGTAGGTACGTTGACAAAATGACAAACTTATTACCATACTAGCGACCCGCCCCGGCTCCGCACGGGAAAATGGTTATTGTGGATTATTCTTAAGTATATTATGCATGTATTATACATATAAACCTTCCTCTTGAATCCCTCTATCTATTAAAAAAAACCGCATCAAAATCCGTTGCGTAGTTTTAAAGATTTAAGCGTACAAAGGGAGGGACATAGGGACATAGGGACAGAGAAAGCGACTTTGTTTTATACTATGTAGTGACGTGAAAAATTATGCAATAAGCCCTGCAGAGCGTTGGTGACCGAGTAGTTAGTGGCTAGAGCCGTTGACTTTCATTCGGAAGTTCGCGTGTTCAAGCCTCGGCACGTACCAATGTGTTTTCGAATTTCGAATTCATAAGTTCGTTGTTTTCGAATTCACAAGTACCTACGTTTAGTCCGTACGGAAAACTGCACACACCTGCGAAGTAATTTAAAGGTTGTGTGTGAAGTTGACCGACCTGCGATGGGTCAGCGTGCTCAACTAAGGCACTAAGGCCTATTCACCCTCGGTAGGGGCTCTACCACGCTAAGTGGCGCCGCCACCCTTTAAAAAATAATAACTCGGAAAATAATCAATTTTTCAAAAATCCGGTCCACAGAACTGGAGTCGGGGTGCTGTAGGATATATAGAAGCTATTAACTTTATTTATTGTATCTCGCTGTAGTTAGAGATAGGAAATTTGTGAAAAACGGCCACTTTTCGCATTTTTTCTATCTATAACTACTGTTGACGCTCAAAATACCAAAAGACCAATAAAAAAAAGTTGAAACATAAGATATATTCTGAGCTTAGCGTATTTACAATATTTACAACAAAAATCTTGATTTATACACGGAAATCTTGAAGGAAATCTTGCTTGCTGCAAATCTTGTAATCTTGCGAAATTCTTGCGAAATCTTGAATATCTTGAATTTCTTGAAATCTGGATCTGAAGGCTGGAAGCTGCTCCGTTTTCTTCTTGCCGACGAAAGGTGAAGATCGCTTGTGTCTGATTTTTTGCCGCCAGGGGGCCTATTTATCATGTGCATTTCATGCGCGCAACTAGCTTACGCCTTCCTGAGCTAGGCGGCGTCGCGGCCTCTGATTGGCTGGCGCGTCGTTGGAGCTTGTTTGCTGTCCGTTTCATCCTCCCCCCGGCGTAGATCTTCGCAGCCTCTTCATTGTGTCGGGAGGACAGCCAGCTTTCTGACTGCGCGCTTGAAGACTCCTCCCTTGGTCTCCACGTCGCAGACTCGCACCTGGCCGTCTGGTCCTGGGTAGGTCTTGACTACGACGCCTCTTGGCCACACGTTGCGGGGCAGCTGTGGATCCATCACGACGACTAGGTCCCCGTCTCGGACCTTGGGCTTCGCTTCGTTGGTGCTGCTGCCGCGGGGTGTGAGGGTTGGTAGATACTCCTTCACCCAGCGCTTCCAGAATTCGTCCGCCAGGGCTCTGCTTGTCCTCCATGTGCTTCTCACGGCGTGTTCACAGGGCCCGTAGATTGGTAGGTTAGATGATGACCCGATCAGGAAGTGGTTCGGAGTCAGCGCCTCTGGGTCGTCTTTCGTCACGGGCACGTGCGTGAGGGGTCTTCCATTGATGACGTTCTCTGCCTCGGCGACCACGGTGAGCAGCACTTCGTCGCGTGGATGCTTCTCGTTGAGTGTCGTTGATAGTGCAGTCTTGATGGACCGGACTAGGCGCTCCCATGCGCCTCCTTGGTTTGGCGCCCCTGGAGCGATGTATTTCCACTCTGTGCGTTGTGTTGTTGCGTAGTTCTTCAGTTGTGGCAGCCACTCGGCGTAGGCGGCGCGCAGCTCTGTGTCGGCTCCCTTGAAGTTGGTCGCGTTGTCGCTGTAGATTGTGTGCGGCCATCCACGTCGTGCCGCCATTCTTCTCAGTGCCATTATTGCAGATTCCGTTGTTAGCGAGTGCGCTATTTCTATGTGTACTGCACGTGTGGTGAGGCATGTGAAGAGCGCCCCCCACCGTTTCTCGAACCTTCGACCCGCGGTGACTATGAGCGGGCCGAAGTAGTCCACGCCCGTGTAGGTGAACGGGCGCGCAAATGGCTGTAGCCGCTCGATGGGTAGGTCCCCGTGAGGGGGAACGTTCGGCGCCGCTTTTCTTACTCTGCATCGGCCGCATTCCTTGGCTGCGGTGCGCACGGTGGGTCGTAGTCGTGTGATCCAGTACTTCTGCCGCAGGTCGTTGACCACGCGCTCGTTGTTTGCGTGGCCGGCGCGCTGATGTTCTCTTGCGACGAGTAGCTTCGTGTAGGGGTGGCGACCGTCCAGTATGATGGGTCGCTTCGCTTCTTCGCTCACGTTGGCCGCTCCGATTCGTCCCCGCAGTCGTAGGATCCCGTCGTCGTCTATTGCCGGGTCGAGCTTGTATAGTTTGCTCGACCTTGGCACTGGGATCTTCTTCTCCAGTCGGGCGATGTCATCAGCGAAGGCGTCTTGCTGTACGCGTTGTATCCACAGCTTCTCTGCTTCCTTGATGTGACGTAGCTTCAGTGTCTTCGTTCGTTTTCGGCATAGCTCGATGAATAGCAACACGTAAGCGGTAGCCCGTATCAATCTCTCGTGTTGTGAGAAACGAGAGACCGAAGGAAGGCAGTCTGTCACCGCTGTTCTGACATGTTGCACGTGTTCTTCATCTTCTTGCTTAGCATCTTCTTCAGTGGGCCAGTGAGTTTCATGTTGGAGTAGAAACTCGGGGCCCGTGAACCATCGGTCGTTGGCTTGCTTGACGTCGTCTCCCATGCGCGTGGCGTCGTCTGCGACGTTGTCAGCCGTCGGTACCCAGCGCCATGATGCTGGGTTGGTGAGCTCGGTGATCTCGGTGACTCGATGTGCGACATAAGGCGTGAGCTTGATGCTGTCACTTCTTATCCACTGCAGCGCCGTTCTTGAGTCGCTCCAGTAGACAACCTTGGCCGGCATCCAGCGATGTTCTTGAATGATCGTCGCGGCTAGGCGGGCTCCGATCAGTGCCGCCTGCAGTTCCATTCTCGGGATGCTCTGTGGTCGTAGTGGTGCTACCCGGGCCTTGGCTGCGGCGAGGGTGATCTTGACGCTTCCGCTGCTGTCTTCTATTCGCCAGTAAGCCGCTGTAGCGTAGGCGTCTTCGCTCGCGTCGCAGAACACGTGGAGTTGCTTGTTAGTGATGGCAGCTCCCCCCGTATGGTAGCAGCGGTCGAGATGCAGGCTGCCGATGTCGTCCATAGCTCGAAGCCACCTCTCGAAGTCGTGGGCCACTTCTTCAGGAATCGCTTCGTCCCACCCGGTCTTCAGTTTCCATATTCGTTGTAGCAGGATCTTCGCTCGTACGGTGTAGTAGCTAAGAAGGCCGAGCGGGTCGAATACGGACATAACCGCGCTCAACGCCTCCCTCTTCGTCGGTGTGCGTAGCCCTCGCCGTACTTCGTCGTGGACGCGTGCCAGCGTTGTGTTGAAGGCTAGCTGGTCGGTTGAAGCGTGCCACTTGATTCCCAGCGTCTTCTCGTAGTCGTGCGCGCTCTGTCCTAGTTGCCGACCCGTCGCGTCGGCTCGTAGCTCGGTGGGCAGTTCGCGCAGCACGTCGTCGTCGTTGGAGTACCAGCTTCCTATGGTGAAGCCGGCGCGAGCGTGAACTTCTCGTACTTCTCTCGCGACGGTCTTGGCTTCTTCGGCGGTCTCGTAGCTGTCGACCAGGTCGTCCATGTAGTGGCTGCGGGTGATGGCGTAGTGTGCGCGCGGGAACTCCCCCCGGTGTTGCCTCGCGTTGTAGTCGCGCACGCTGTGCGCCAGGAACGGTGAGCTTCGTGCGCCGAATATCATCGCAGTCATCTTGTACTTGGTCGGTGGTTGCGCCGGATCCTCTCGCCATAGGAACATCTGTGCTGGTTGGTCTTCATCGCGTATCTTGATGCGTAGAAACATCTCGCGAATGTCCGCTGCTATCGCCACACGATGTTCGAGGAACCGGAACAGTATGCCCGGCAGTGATTGCAGCAGGTCGGGCCCGTCGAGTAGCGCGTCGTTGAGGCATGTCCCGTGACTCTTGGCTGCAGCATCGAAGACAAGCCGCACCTTTCCTGGCTTGTTCGGGTTCGTCACGGCGAAGTGCGGCAGCCACCATGCTCGTGGGCTGTCTCCTTCAGGGCCGGTGCAGCGCTCGGCGTATCCCTTCTCCATCAGGTTGGTTACTTGCGCTGCGTAGGCTTGCTGGAAATCGTTTGAAGCTTCCATTTTCTTCTCGATTGTCTTGAGTCTTCGTAGCGCCATAGCGTAGCTCGGCGGCAGCTCGACGTCGTCGGTGCGCCACGGTAGTCCAACTTCGTAGCGGTTGTCGACTGCCTTGATGGTGCGCTCGAAGATCTCCATTGCTCTCTTGTCCGTTTCAGGTAGCTTCGTCTTCGTAGTGATCCCCAGTGCGTCTATGTGAAAGTGCGCCTTGACCCTCTCGTGTAGTTCTTCGTCTCTTGTTAGGCTTCGCTCGTTCGGCTCGTGTCGTAGGTGCAACACGATGTGCTGATCGTCGGTCGCGCTGAGCGGAGGGGGCACCGTTCCGTGGATGACCCATCCTAGCTCGGTGAGAGACGCGATCGGTTCGTTGGGTCGACCGAGGAGTAGTCTTCTTGACACGATGAGGTGCCAGTTGTCGGCGCCAATGAGCACGCGAGGCCATGCGTACTCGTAGCAGACGTCCGTTGTGCTCAGCTCCCGCAGGTGTTCGTAGCGCAGGCAGTCTTCCATCACGTGTTGCCGTCCAAGGGTTAGCTTCTTCACGGTGCGGGCCTTGATTTCGTGAATGTCCCGCTGGCTCTTCCCTCGTACTAGCAGCTTCACTCGCTTGCTTGCTGCTTCGCGTTGTGGTGCTGTCGCTCCATGTATGTGCATCGCGCTTGTTGGTCCATCGACGCCTATCTTCTCTGCGAGCTCTTCGTCTATTAGAGTGACCGTAGATCCCTCGTCCAGTAGTGCGTAGGTGTTCACTTCCAGTCCCGTTGGCCCTTTGATCACAATCGGGCACACCTTCAGAAGAACCGCTCCTCGCTCCGGTGTTGTAGTGGCGGAGGCAGAGATCACGCTTTCCTCTTCGTTTGGTGGTGGCTCGGTCGCAGCTGTGGTCCTTGGCTGCTGTGGCGGCGGGCTGCCCATGTGAAGTGACGCGTGGTGAGGTAGGTTGCACTCGTTCTTGCCGCATTTCTTCGCCTTGCAAGCGAAGCGTCGATGGCGTTTGTTTACGCATCTAAAACAAACGCGTTCATCCTTCAGCCATTGCCAGCGCTCGTTGACAGTCATTCGCTGGTACTTGCTGCATTCCGGTACGCTGTGTGGCCCGCCGCAGCATAGACACGACGGTGCGTTCGTAGTCCGCTCGTCTGTTGTCGTGTATGCAGCGTCACGTGGCCGTCGTTCGGTGCGTCTCGGTGTTTCCATCTTCTTATAAGGTGCCGGCGAGGCGCGCGCAGGCATCGTTGTTGTTGCACGGGGTAGCGTCGTAGGTGCTGCAGGTTCGTAGGCGTGCTTCAGTGCGTAGTCCGCTTCCATCATCAGGAACTCCGACAGGACCAAGATCGGTGCCATGTTGCGATCTCCCTTTTCTTCAGCGTACTGGCACCATCTTGCTCGCTCGTGTCGGCTCAGCTTAGTGATGACTTCTCGTGTCAGCATCGGGTTCTCCAGGTAGCCGCGGTCGTCGATTGTAGCCAGCACGGAGACCAAGTCTTGAACCTTCACAGCGAAGTCGTTTAGCTCGTACGCTGAATCCCCCGGTCGCCGTAGTCTTCGCAGCTCTTCCATCGTCTTGTCGATGAGGATTTCCGGTCGGCCGAATCGCTGCTCCAATGTGCGCATGATGATCTCGGGACTGCTTGCTGTGTAGAGCAGCGCTGAGACTGCTTGCTTCGCCTGACCACGTAGACAGCCGCGTAGTCTTGCCAAGTTCTCCGCCTTGGAGTACTTGTAGAGGATAGTGGAGTCCCGAAAGGCGGCCTTGAACGGCAGCCATTCTTCCGCTAACCCGCTGAACGTAGGTAGATCTTGTGCTTGACGTGGCGGCGGTCTTGCTCGGCTGACTTCCTCCAATGCTTCGGCGAGCCGCTCCAGTCCCCTGTCCCGTGACCGCCCAGGCGTTGTCGATCGCGCTCTTCGTCGGTGTTCGTCCTTGTTCTCATCTTCGTTCGGAGTCTGCAGGCGACGGCGCTCATCTTCGAACCGCGTTCGTTGTTGCTTGTCCATTGCTCCGCCCACGTCGTCGTCAGGTGAGCGAGTGATGGTCGGCATCGGAGGGGTCGGTCCCGGATTCCCTTCCAGGTACCGTTGCCCGTAGCGTATCCATGCGTCCGTCGCAGCTGCATTCTGTTGCGTTCGCTTCTCTTCAACTTCGTCGCCGCCGTCTTCACTATCGATCTCAGATAGCGCCAGTGCGAGATTCTTCCGTACGATCTCCTCTTGCAGCTCTAGATCACGGCGACGTAGTTCTGCGAGTTTGATTTCAGCTTGTAGGTTCGCCTGCCGCTCCCTTAGTTGTCTGGTTGCCGTAGTCTTGACTGACCGACGCGACGCCCCGCAATCCGCGCCCCCTTCACCCCGCCCGACGGCCCCCGCGCCCCTCTTCTCGTAGGGCGTAGCGGCGGGTCCGTGTAGCGCAGCAGAGTGCTCTTGACGCACGGTTGCTTCCGTTTCTTGAGACGTCGTTGGTTCCGGCCGGTCTTCGCAATCCAGCATGCTCCTCGTCTTCATAGGCATGGTGGCAGACGATTCCCTCGTAGTTGACGGACGGTTTCTTCGTAGTAGACGGACTGCTTCTATACGCTTCCAGTCCTTCGAGATCCGGCTCGAAGGACCAGTTGTTGACGCTCAAAATACCAAAAGACCAATAAAAAAAAGTTGAAACATAAGATATATTCTGAGCTTAGCGTATTTACAATATTTACAACAAAAATCTTGATTTATACACGGAAATCTTGAAGGAAATCTTGCTTGCTGCAAATCTTGTAATCTTGCGAAATTCTTGCGAAATCTTGAATATCTTGAATTTCTTGAAATCTGGATCTGAAGGCTGGAAGCTGCTCCGTTTTCTTCTTGCCGACGAAAGGTGAAGATCGCTTGTGTCTGATTTTTTGCCGCCAGGGGGCCTATTTATCATGTGCATTTCATGCGCGCAACTAGCTTACGCCTTCCTGAGCTAGGCGGCGTCGCGGCCTCTGATTGGCTGGCGCGTCGTTGGAGCTTGTTTGCTGTCCGTTTCAACTACATTGAACTATAATAAACATATGTGATTGCTTCTATATATCCTACAGCACCCCGACTCCAGTTCTGTGGACCGGATTTTTGAAAAATTGATTATTTCCCGAGTTATTATTTTTTAAAGGGTGGCGGCGCCACTTAGCATGGTAGAGCCCCTTAACGAACGATATCATAGCACCCGTGATCCAAACATCCCCTTGCCCACAGAAGCAAAGGCTTTAGGAATATGATGCCCTCAAATCAAAGATCTATACTTATTATGCAGTCTGTGGCTGTGATTCCAAATCCGATGTTTGACACTTTTGATGATAAAAATTAAAAGACAACTGAAATTAATACCAAAGCGTGTTATCAAGAAATTAGTGTTATTGAATGTGGATATTAACCTAAATAAATTCTGTTGGCCCAGTCCGGTCCCAAGTGGCGTGGCAATGACACACGCGTCATACCTACGTCCCTCAAATTTCGCCCTCGTATCGAACGGGCGACCAACGATGTTATTGTTAATAATTCAGTGGCACAGACGCGTAAGTACTCTGCTCACGGCCGAAAACCAATCATACGAAGGTCTAGGTTGATATTGGAAAACTAAAGATATATTGTAATATCTTTTTATTTGAAAAGCTCGCTCCACCTTCAGCCACATCTCGCCCGCTATGTTCGCCCAAGAGCAAGCCAATCAAACATAAAAAAAAACAAGCTGTATGTTGTACACACTAAACAAACAGCATTCATGCGGCTGGACCATGGACACTTGCACTACGAAACTCATTTCTGCTGCTAATAACGGCGCTCTCAAGGTCAACATATCCAGCCGCATGTACATCAAGAACACTTAGTTTCATCATCATTTCAGCCTGTAGACGTCCACTGATGGATGGGCAAAGGCCTCTTCCAAGATCTCCACGACGCGACGATCGGTTCTGCGCTGTCCGCAACCAGCGGCTCCAACGAACCGTCACAGTTTTAATCACAGGTTTAATTAAGAAATTTCTAGAGTGACATATCTCTCGTTATCTTTATCTAAGCTCGTCTATATTGGATCAAATAGCTATCTGTAGACTATTGTTTCTCTATTAAAGTATGTTTCGATGTCGAGTCTGCTTTGTAGACAGTATGTAGATTTGAAATTCGACTATACATAATTTTATTTATTAATATTTAAATTTACTATTATTACACGTATGGTATACATAATCTAACAAAACTTGTACTGGTGTCTGATTATACTGGATTGTGTTTATTATTGTGCAAAAAAAATAAAATCGGCGAAATATGACCGACAGACCATTCCCCTAATACTACTGGGCCGAAAATTGTGGCAAAAACTACTGAAGATAGATCTAAAGACTGATTTGTTAGGTGAAGTTTTATCACTAATTTTTCCAAATCTCCACCATTCGCAGCTTTTTTAAATAAAACTTAAAAAATATTTTTATTTTATTTTAATGTATGTATTTAAAATTCTGAATTATTTGACATACTTCTAAAATATTACTCTACACTTTAAAGATGAATCCTTAGCATCTATCTACCAAGACTAACCAAGAGTGACAATTTTACAAATTTGTATGGGAATCCAACAAAATGAAATTAATTAATGTCTTAATTGGCCATTTCACGCATCTGATGAATTGGAAATATGATTCATCCGTAAATAGCCCTTTAACAACATTACAGTGGTGTGCGAACCGATCGCCACTTTATCCCTGATTTGTGTCATTCATAACGCTCCCTAGGATTAGTAAAGCGTTTACAAAAATTTTGTTGTTTTTCCAGTGGGATCACACAAATCCGCTCAAGGAAGGAAGAAGTCAGGGTCGTTAAACACCAAAGACACAACGTTAGCGAGTTCTAAAATACATGTAACGCCATCTGTTGTTAGATTCAAAATGTCCCGTTCACATTACCCGGAGGCTCCGAGTTCGGATTCTGATGAGACACAATCGAAAGAAATAAAAAAAGTGTCAAATTAAATATAACAATAAAAATATTTAAAACATATATAAAGCCCGACCAGAGAAATAAAAACCTCGCCATATTGCGGAATTTCAATGGAACTAATTTTATGAGGGAAATTGTTGGCATAGAAAAATATACACGTAGGTATATATTTTTTTCGTAAATGTAGGTACGCCCCCAGAGCAGGTTTCTTATTTCTTTGGTCAGGCTTTACTTTCAAATTTTAGTTTTTGGAATTTTATGTTCTCTGGAAAGTTTTCTGTTTTTATCGCTTCCCAACCCAACAGTTAAAGTATTTTTGAAATCGGTTTGGTAGTTTCCGTCGAAGCTTATTCAATGCAAACAAACAAACAATCTATGCTATCCTCTTTATAATATTAGTATTATAGATAGATAATAAGTATGTTATGTAGGTAGGTAGGTTAGGTACCTAATGGTACTTCTTAGGTCCGTTCCCATATATTGCGAGAATCCAGTAAATAACTTGTCCCTGTTAGTAACTAAGTATATTAATCTGTGGCAAAGGTAGGTTTGCTTGAAATTGTTTAAATATTTACCATTCTGTGACCCAAAGAATAAACAAGTGCAGGCAGAGCCGCGCGCGAGCCATTCCGTCTGTTTGGGAATCCCACAAAACAATCTCTATTTTCGTCACTTTCCGCTTCGATGCCTTTCAAAGCAGCCGTCAGCTTCGCAGAATAGCATTTTCGCATTATGTCGTAAGTAATAGCAATAGCTGCACGGTTTTCGATTTATTTCGTGAGATTTTTTTCCCAAATTAAAATGTATGAGTCAAACATTTTGAGAAATGATAAATACCAACTTCTTCAACTTATTATGATGGGCAAAGTGGAGGGGAAGAGGCGCGTTGGAAGACGGAAGAAATCTTGGCTTAGGATCATTCGCGAGTGGACCGGGATTGCCAGTGTTGAAGAGCTGTTCCGATTGGCGAGGGACAGGGATACATTCAGGAAGCTGACGGCAGACCTCCAGTAATGGAGTAAACACTACAAGTTCTTTCCCAATAGGATAGCTACCATAGCTTATTGTTGGATTATGGACTCCAGACCTTAAAATGGAAAGTCCAGTCCACCGCTGAACTACGGACGATGTTTTAAAAGCACCTTGAAAGAGACAGAACATGTGTTACCAAATTCCGCATCTGCTTGTATTTTTACGTCGTTCATACTCGTACCTAAATCAGCGCTGCTACACTAGATTTTTTTGCGTCAGTGTTAGTTCGACAACAATGGCCTCATAGTACCTATGTCCGTCCATACCGTAGCCTAGTATGTTAGTAGGTATCTATTTTATAATTCTGTGACTAATTCATTGGAAGAACTCCTGCAGGGTTTGAGTCCCACCAGTACCCAGGGCAAACATTCGTGTGATGAGCTTTTGCTTGTATTTGCCTTATAATGTGTCCAGATGTATGATGTACAGTACCCAGCACATGCCGCTGGACCCGTATTCCGTAGCAGTAGAAGTGACTTTCGTTGTGCGAATGTCCAGCCACATGTGGTGGCTTCGGTAATAAAATAACATTGTAGCTTCGTGCAATGTCCTTCCCCCTCCCATGTCGTCTATAACTACTGTAAACTACTGTTCTTCAACACAGCTGTTCTGAATTGAATACGCTCACTCACGTGGGCCTTTAGCAGTAAACATGTTTTCTTGCAGTCTGGGAATACCTGCGGACAGGTATTAGTATATAAGCATGAGGCGGATGATGACTAACGAAATACTTAAAACCATATTAGAAGTATACCTACCTACATAATTATGTCTGGGTTTAATCAAGAGCATCAAGCTAATCGTAAATCTTTGGACTTTGAACCGTTCTTTTATAATAAAGTCTAGAGCTCGTCTAGAAGATGCAGCGCATGCAAGATAGAGATCTTTGGAAGACTATACTAAGAGCCCTAAGTATACCCCTGCTGAGCTATAACGGGACGACAAGAAAGAAGAACATTTACGTACATATTACCTACGTACGATCTGTGTGTGGTACGATTATGCTACTAAATATAACATGACATGACCGGAAACGGTCCGAAGGGAATAACATACAAATTCTTAGATTGTTATCATTCAAGATACTTCCTTTATACATTTATTTACAGTTACTACAACTTCAGCAATACCCTTCAGGTAACAACGCCCGTACCCGCCGGCGGAGACGCGGCCATAGCCAAAATCAGAATTGATAAATTAGAGACGGAGCCCCCCAGGCGTGTCGTCTCCTTCACGATGTTTTTCAATATCAACGCGCTAGGCCGTGGTCCGAGGCTCCCTTGAGTGAGCCGCCCCTAGACGCGTTGGTATATGACTTTTTTTGAAATTTCATAGCAGTCCACTGGAGAACTTAGGCCTCTGCCGTTGAAGGGAGGGACGTGTTATCATAATTCCTACGCTTGGCAGGCGGGTTGGGGGTCGCAGTTGTTCTTGATTACACAGGTGAACGCTGATGCCCATGTTCGTCTATCTATGGTCTGCTCCGAAACGCGGGCGGAAACCTAGTTTATTATAAAATTGCTTATATATTTTTTTAATCATTGCACCAGGCTCTGTAAGTAATTTGATAATGTCACACAGAGTGTAGTTTGCAAAAATGTTGCAAATCTAAATCACACAAAAGTGGCTTCTATGTTTAAAATTAAAATAATATGGTGCAAGTTCGTCTTCCGAGCACTATATTTTTACTAGTTTAGGAGAACAGGGCTTCGATCAAATATAAGAAACAGGGGCTCTAATCTTAATGTCAAGCATGTTTACCTTTTGTTTTCTCATTTGTTCCCATACTTGTTTGTTTTTGTGTAAATAAAGTTTTATTATTATTATATTTCAACTTAATCAGTCTGATGATGAAGAACTTTGTATGTACAGTAAGCAGCACACGCGGCTGGAGCACTAAGAAACTAGCTCCTACTACTACGGAATAACGGCGTTCCAGCCGCATGTGCTGGCTTCTGAACGTACGGACCCTCTCCACACGACGCGAGTTCAACTCGCGCACGTGACGTGACGGGTTTTTTTCGACCAACTGTTGAGTTGGGAAGTCCCCGGAAAGCCGACTGGCAAGCAACAGTGGTTTGGTATCGTATGGTACCCAGTTATGGTAAGGCCTGGTGTGATTAATGAGTTCCTATACTGATTATTACTGATCCCATCAAAAGCAAGTCCGGTGAAGCTTGATTCGTCGTACTTTTTCGACTGAAGCAAAGGTCAATAAAAAAACCTTCAAAAGGTTTTAAGTCTTCCTGCTTGTTTGTTAAACTGTTAGTCTGCGTGCTCGTACTAAGCGCCTTAAATCATCTTTCTATACTGCTGACTGCTCACAGTCAAATTGTGGAAAGATCTGCCAGCGTCTGATACCCGAGTGAGTGCTTAAAACCTAGCTTTTTTAAAGAGTGAATGAACGAACAGGCATTTTTTGAGCGTGCTCACTCTACCCTCGGCCTCATCTCGCCCGCTATTATGATTATGACCACTTACATTGACCAAGCAAGCAAGAGCTAGCCCATTAAACATAAATAATACATACGTATTATATTAGATTAGATTCAATGAAAGGAGTATCTATGTCACATGAGTAAGTATTCCGATTATTTACTCATGTGTCTATGTGTCATGTAGGTACCTATACGACGACGACGCACGCAGTAATATTGCCAATACAGGGTGTGTGGTGGCAAGTACTGAAAGGACATCTCGAAGTCACTGTTTCGAGCAACATTCACCAATAGGCTTATCTCGAAAAAAAATAAAAATTTGACACTGCCATACAAAACTGTAATTTGAATCCGACAGTTTGTATGAAGTCTTTTGTTTTAAATTCCGAACGTTTCTTTGGGAAGTTGCTCACTCCTGACCGTGGACTAAGCATGTCCTTAGGTTTCAGTGTTTGCTAACTAACACCCTGTATAATGCAGGCATGCCTGCGCGTAGTGCCTATATAGGTAATAAATAAGCGATAAATATATATCTGGCCTTGACCAATTGTGAGTTTTTTGTTAACATTTTAGTTTGGCACGTGTATTTTGTTTGAGTGCCGTAAGGGCGCGTTTAGACGACGCGCGAGGCCGACGCGCGTCGGACGCGCGGCGCGTCCGCCGCGCGTCGGCCTCGCGCGTCGTCTAAACGCGCCCTAAACGCGCCCTAATGATTAGTCTGGGACTGGGTGTGAAAACGATATGCTTAAGTGGAATTTTAACTATTTTAAGTGTGTAACTGTGTAGGTACACTTACAAAGTACCTTTTTAGTTTACGAGCATAATTTATGGCGAATGTGTAGATAAGTGACTGGTTATTGATTAGACATAAAACAAGGCAACGATTTAGTAATAATAAAAAAATACTTGTAGTGAGAGGCAGCATAAAATTAAGAGCTAAGGAACAAACAAAAATTTGAATTAGAATATCAAAGACTTCTTATAATGTATTATGTAGATATTACGGAGGGAGGGATACGGACTGGACAAATATTTTTGGTACGAAAATTATATTTTAAATTATATCAGATTGCCATATTGAAATATCCTCCAATAGGATAAGAGAATACGCACAACAAAATTATGTCTGTCACGCGTGGACCGGGCATGTTAGAGGGGCTGTGTTGGAATTATAGAACCGCCTTAGGCTTTCGACTTCTTATTTAGAGTTAGGAAAATGGATTAAGCAATAAAGACAAAGTTTCAAAGCATGGACCGCTCCGTTTATTTTGATAACATTTTTCTCCACTTTTAAGCTGTGGACATTTGGAATACATGTTGTAAAATAGAAAAAGTAAACAAAAAGTATTGCAAATTACGAAAGCGCGTTCACTCTAAATTAAATAAGTACTAATAATAGATTATATATAATAATATCGATTATCTAAATATGAAGTCGCGATACCGGAAACACGCCCGCGTGTTGCCATAAGGAAAAATCACGAAAAATTATTACAGTCGTACGTAAGTTTTGATTCGATGAAATGTGAGTACAAATTAACATTAATACTTAGTTATCGCAATGTTGATTGTAATAAAACCTGTCTTTAGATAGAATCCATTATTTATCTAAAAAGATTTGTCGCTTTGAATGTTTAATTAAAATCGTAACCAAAGATGGCTATTTTGTATTGTATTGTACAAAAAGAGTTATGCGACAGATTTGAAAAATAATATAAGTATTGGTAGATGATAATCTACTTAATATTGGAGGAAAAACATATATAAAATTATAAGTAAAGTATATATTTATTGTGTACTAGCGACCCGCCCCGGCTCCGCACGGGAAAATGGTTATTGTGGGTTATCCTTCAGTATATTATGCATGTATTATACATATAAACCTTCCTCTTGAATCACTCTATCTATTAAAAAAAACCGCATCAAAATCCGTTGCGTAGTTTTAAAGATTTAAGCGTACAAAGGGACATAGGGACATAGGGACATAGGGACGGAGAAAGCGACTTTATTTTATACTATGTAGTGATGTACTAAGAAATGCAAAAACCTATTCTGAATATAAATACGAAAATGAGCTAAGCTAAGATACAAGGTCTTTTTTAATGTTTTTACCAGCTGATAGTATTTAATTACTGAGAAATCGCGCGTGTTCGTTATTTGCAAACATCAAGGATTAAGCTAAAGATAAGTGACACTGCGTGGCACTGCGCAACTGCGGCAAGAATTATGATAAGATATACATACACTCAGTACCATTGGACAGAACTAATAATTATGTACCATTATAAACTTTGATTTTATTATTACATCAAGATAGGATTGTATATAAGACTTATTTTAATTTCTCTAAAATAGTTATAGCCATTATTGTTGCGTGGCGACTTAGGTGGGTCACATCTCAGCAAAATAGTAAATTAAAGATAATGGTACAGTAGCCAGCACGTGCGGCTGGACATGTTGACCTTGAGAGCGCCCGTATTCCGTAGCGGTAAGGGTGAATTTCGTAGTGCGAATATCCAACCGTGTGTGCTGGCTTCTGTACATACCACGTACATACATACATACTACGAAATTACAGAGTTGTAAATGGTTCGATTGCTCCGATAATACACATGTAAGTTACGTATATTGAATTTGCATAGCAATTTTATTATCATACTATGTTTCTTCCATTGGGAATGATGAATTTTCTCCTATATGTTTTTCTAGTGTATATTACTGTAAAGTTACATTAAAATCCATTCAGTTACTTTTTTTGCGTTTATAATTATTAGTAATATTAAGTTTCAAAAGATTTTTCTACATTTACTTACTTTTAGGCAAGTAAAATAATAGATAACATTATAATTTTTTTATTGCTAAAGTAAGATTAGTATTGATAATTATGAGCAAAAAAAATATTTACCATCGACCTTACACCGAAAATATAGTTAAAACTGCGCATATGTATATATTAAAACTGTAGAGTAGAGGTCGAAAATCTGTCTGTACATAGAAAAAAAAGTTCTAAAAACCGAATCAGTACAGGGGGATGTAAGAAAACAGAGAAATTCAGACATTTTTTTTTCGTTTTCCGTTTGTCTGTTTGTACGGGCTAATCTCCAAAACTGTTGGACCGATTTGAATGATATAGTGGTAAAAATGGTGTTAACCCAGGTTAGGTTTATCCAGCTTTGTAATTCAAAATATCAAAACACTTGTTACCAAAGTAAATTATGTTAATCAAAAGTTTATTATTGGCTTTTGGTCCCTACTAACATGTATTTGTTACTTTTTGTTTTAATTTGTTTGTAAATAGAAGTTTTATTTATTCTGTCCAAAGGTGCTAAATGCTTATAGATTACAGTTTTATTATGACTTTGTATGTACTTTTAGAATCACAACAGCAAAGAATTACTTAAAGATAAATGCACTACAACATAATTGAGATTTGGTTTCATTTCCTACATAACATAAACTGATAATTTAATAGATAAGTAAAGTAGGACATTGATATCAAATACATATCACTGTGGTTGAAATTCGATCACAAGGTTTCCTAGTAGCTACCTTAAGTCAGATTTCTAAACCTCATGTTACAAAATAAAATAAAATAATTGAAGTTTTGTATGATAAAATATTTAGAGAGGTGAACTAATGAAAAAGTATAATTTAAAAAAAATTGTATAGTTATTAATTTTTACAGATGATTGATTAGGTATACTAAATTAAGTTATAATAAGAAAGTAAATTGCATAAGAGTACTTTCCTTTAAATAATAAATATAATATGATTTATCTATCTATGACAAAAACTTGTTCTCAATGTGAGATTTACAAAGTACCGAGATTTTTTTATTTGAACATTTGCAATAGTTGTGCATGTACTGTACCGTAGTGATTTTTTCACTGTACACACTTTACTAGACATTTTAATACAAAGTACAGATAAAAACAACATGAATCACATCATTCCAAGAACATTCTGTAGCACTTGAATGACACATTCAATAAGTAGAGATAAGATACTTTGTTTATTTGTGTTTTGATTGCTCAAATCATAAAAATGTGATAAAGAACAAATTCCTTTGAATAAAAATCAAATTAATCATTTTTGTAGTAAATTATGTGGTAAAATGGATTATTTGACTTGTGTAATTTCTGACTAATTCTTTACCTTTGCGCAGCTAATGTCCAAAATACAAAATGTCCAACAAAGAATTTTGTCCAACACAAATTTTGTCGGATTGATTTTTTAAATCTTTCTGTGCTAATTGACTGTAGGAGCTTTTTCTACAGAATTTATTTAGTTAACACAAAATGTGAAACATTTTTATTAGTTTTATAGAACATACAGATTTATGTGTTAAGCTTTTCTTCAGGTTATTAGCTAACTCACTTTATTATTTATTTATTTATTTCCACACCACATAATATATTAAGTTGTTCACAAGGTTAGATGCACAGTTATAATGTGGAGGGCTGATGTCTATACCAGTGGAATCTGTATTACAGGCTTTCCCCAGGTAAATTCACAATTTTCTACAGCTTGGTTTGATATAAGTATGATTTTAATCTTTCAGATATGAGTACTATTGTGGGCAATTGAAATTGAAATAATAAAATAATCACAGAAAGTCTTAGTGCCTTGTAAATATGATTCATGTGTTTCTCATTCAAGGAAATGTAATTCTTATCACATAAAGATAAAAAAAACAGGAAATGATTTATAAATAAGTAAACTATGTCTCATATTGATTGAATAATATAAATTAGTATCTAAATTTTTACTTAAAACACAAAATTGTTTCAGCTTAGGTAGTACCAGACCACCACAAATCATGGCTCTAAAAATTGTACCAGTTCATTGTTTTCAAAGGTATATCATTAAAATTAATATACTTTAAAAACATAAAAATAGCAATTAAACTTAACAACTAAAGGGTTATGCATGCGCAATCACACTGCAGTTTCAACATAAACTGCTTCAAATTAAAGCTTTAAAAGTACAGAACGGCGCACACTCAGAATTTGAGCTTAGGTTTTAGTTCATGGGCACGACCGCCCCAGTCCAGCCGATAGCACCGAGTCCGCCACGCAATCTCCGGATTCAGGAGAGCGATCAACAACACAAACGGCGCACAAACCTCACTCCACACCCATCCCAATAGGAACTGCACTTTTGTAAACGGCGGTGAACCATTTTGCACTGAACGAAGCATTAGCCAGTCCGATAGAAACCACACTAACACGTGTACAAGGAAGAAGGCTAGGGGCTCCGCGTTGAGGAGTACACCCGAGGCCCAGGCGGCGCCGGCCCCCAGAGGCAAGCACTCGCTTAGGGCCTCCAGCATGACGGTTGTGGGGATCATGGCGATCCTGAGGCGCGCCCACCGCGTCAGCCTCGCCTGCAGCGCGCCCACAGACCGCGCGCCGGAGTTCTGGAGCGCAGGCAGCGACGCCACGCGCATCTTCCACCCCCGCGCCACAACCTCCTTCGCCATGAAATAGTCCTCCGCCAAATAGTCCCCGAACGCCGCTAGACCGCCCACCTCCTCCAAAGCCGCCTTCCTCGCCAGCGAGGACATTCCGACGTGGCAGTTGATGCCTAGTAAGTCCGCGTTTAGGTACATCCGCGCCTGCGTCGTGCCGAAGAGCACTTTCTCGTAGACTGCAGCGAAGCCTTCCGCGTCACACACGAACGGCATCTGATGCACGATGGCGCAGTCCGCCCGCATGTGTTGGACCATGTCTAGCAGTGCGTCGTCCCGCATGCGAATGCCGGCATCACTAATCAGCACTAGCGGGTGCTGCGATGCCAGCCACGCCGGCTGCATATTGTTGATCTTTGGATTCACTCCAACGTGCGCGCCGCCGACGAACAACCGCGCCTCCACTGCCGGGTACTTATGCATCAGGCTGTGCACCAGCATTACAGCTGGGTCGTGTTCGCTCTCCACGCAGAACAGGATCTCGTACGTCGGGTAGTCCAGCGTGAAGAATGTCTCCAAGTTAGAGAACAGGTTCGGATCGACGCCGGTTAGCGGCTTGATTATCGACACACCTGGGTACGGCTGCTCCGGCGGAGACCGGTCCACGGCCCTGTGCAGCTTCCACTTTGAGTAAGACAAGGCCATTATATGTAACAACCACAGCACCACCCACGCGGTCATAAAGAATATGGCAAAACCGTAAACGGTGTACACCATAGGCATCATAATGGTAAAATTCTGGAGAGGTGTCTTCTTGCGGACCACATAATATCGTCAGGTTTCGAAACTCGAGAAGCCGTGCGTTACGACGCGATTATAACACCGAACTGATAGTGTATCGTAAAAATTGTAAATACGTTGACGCCGAAGTCTGATTCATCGCTTATCAAGTTCAATTACACAATATTCCCCACCCGCGCCCGACCGGAGACTTCGTATTCTAAAGCAGACTAATTAAGTTGCTAATTTGTAACCGCAGCAGACAAAACAGACAGGCTCGGTCGGGCGCCTGCTGCCTAGACTTGGGTGATAAATAACGTCACAGTGAAAAAGTCACAGTGATCAGGTGCCTGCAAAAGTCACTGTGACTTTTTAGAAAATAACAACGTTCCAAAATAACGTTGTTACTTCGCGGCTTCCAAGTCGTTCCGAGCGCCACCGCGCCGCGCGTTATTTGTCACGGTTGGCGCCAAGCGGCCGCGCTCCCGCCCGGTCCGCGGCGGCGACCAATAATCGGTAGGTAGATTCGGCGATATAAATGGCGATTATTGCAAGCGCGCGACGACGACAGAGCAACAAGTATAGTAGACACGGAAACTATAATAATAAACACGCCGCACAGTTAAATTATAAAAATGCGACAGTCCTAAGCCTGTAAAAAGTGTGAAGGATATTTTGTGATCAACTGTTCAGTCAGTCACTCTCGCCCGCGCTCAACTATAATCGACTATCGTTATGATTCCAAGTTCCAACCGTTCCACCTAGTTATCTAAGTTCCTAGCCCAATGTCGTTCCATGTAACCGACAAGTAACAGCGGTGTGAAGTTAGCAGAATAAGTTAGCTGAATTTTATAACCCGACCAAATTGAGAAGGTCGGCGATTCCAATTTCTAAAACATGCTCCAAACTGATCGGAAATGATCAAATATGGTGTAACAGGTCACAAAACGATCATTAAACACAAATAAAACCACGGAAATGTACAATAACCCGAGAAATATTCATACAAACATTGACGTAATTTCGGTACCAATTCAACCGACTAAATATAAGTTTTAAACGGAAATATCACATCAAATTGTATGTCTAAATAATGCTAGGGATATAGACTTTTTATTAAAATATCGTATAATAATAAATATGGCCTATATACGAATAATAAAATAAATTAATCCAACAAGAATGGAACAACTAATATTCCGGCTTTTATTTCTGTCTCATCCCGTTTCTAAGGTAAAACGTCCAATAAATTGTACACAGAAACTTAGATATTTTCATTTCCTATCAGACCATATACAACTTCTCCAAAAATAAGTATATTTTCTATACGTAAACATGATAATTCTCCATAAATTCGTCTCAGTTGAATACATCTGTAACTCCTGACCCAAGGTGGCTGCACGGATGAGACCTATGTCAGAGGATAGGTATTGGCAAGACCTATCGATGATAAAAAAATAAAAGAAATTTATGTCGAAATAACCGAGAAAACGATTTTTTAATTTTTCACTATATCAAGTTTTTACTTTGCCTGTAACTCCTGACCCAAGGTGGCTGCACGGATGAGACCTATGTCAGGGGATAGATATTGGCCAGACCTATCGATGATAAAAAAATAAAAGAAATTTATTTCAAAATAACCGAGAAAACGATTTTTTAATTTTTCACTATATCAAGTTTTACTTTGCCTGTAACTCCTGACCCAAGGTGGCTGCACGGATAAGACCTATGTCAGGGGATAGATATAGACAAGGCCTATCGATGATAAAAAAATAAAAGAAATTTATGTCGAAATAACCCAGAAAACGATTTTTAAATTTTTCACTATATCAAGTTTTTACTTTGCCTGTAACTCCTGACCCAAGGTGGCTGCACGGATGAGACCTATGTCAGGGGATAGATATAGACAAGGCCTATCGATGATAAAAAAATAAAAGAAATTTATGTCGAAATAACCGAGAAAACGATTTTTTAATTTTTCACTATATCAAGTTTTACTTTGCCTGTAACTCCTGACCCAAGGTGGCTGCACGGATAAGACCTATGTCAGGGGATAGATATAGACAAGGCCTATCGATGATAAAAAAATAAAAGAAATTTATGTCGAAATAACCGAGAAAACGATTTTTTAATTTTTCACTATATCAAGTTTTTACTTTGCCTGTAACTCCTGACCCAAGGTGGCTGCACGGATAAGACCTATGTCAGGGGATAGATATAGACAAGGCCTATCGATGATAAAAAAATAAAAGAAATTTATGTCGAAATAACCGAGAAAACGATTTTTTAATTTTTCACTATATCAAGTTTTTACTTTGCCTGTAACTCCTGACCCAAGGTGGCTGCACGGATGAAACCTATGTCAGGGGATAGATATTGGCAAGACCTATCGATGATAAAAAAATAAAAGAAATTTATGTCGAAATAACCGAGAAAACGATTTTTTAATTTTTCACTATATCAAGTTTTTACTTTGCCTGTAACTCCTGACCCAAGGTGGCTGCACGGATAAGACCTATGTCAGGGGATAGATATAGACAAGGCCTATCGATGATAAAAAAATAAAAGAAATTTATGTCGAAATAACCGAGAAAACGATTTTTTAATTTTTCACTATATCAAGTTTTTACTTTGCCTGTAACTCCTGACCCAAGGTGGCTGCACGGATGAGACCTATGTCAGGGGATAGATATTGGCAAGACATATCGATGATAAAAAAATAAAAGAAATTTATGTCGAAATAACCGAGAAAACGATTTTTTAATTTTTCACTATATCAAGTTTTTACTTTGCCTGTAACTCCTGACCCAAGGTGGCTGCACGGATGAGACCTATGTCAGGGGATAGATATTGGCAAGACCTATCGATGATAAAAAAATAAAAGAAATTTATGTCGAAATAACCGAGAAAACGATTTTTTAATTGTTCACTATATCAAGGTTTTACTTTGCCTGTAACTCCTGACCCAAGGTGGCTGCACGGATGAGACCTATGTCAGGGGATAGATATTGGCAAGACCTATCGATGATAAAAAAATAAAAGAAATTTATGCCGAAATAACCGAGAAAACGATTTTTTAATTTTTCACTATATCAAGTTTTTACTTTGCCTGTAACTCCTGACCCAAGGTGGCTGCACGGATGAGACCTATGTCAGGGGATAGATATTGGCAAGACCTATCGATGATAAAAAAATAAAAGAAATTTATGTCGCAATAACCGAGAAAACGATTTTTTAATTTTTCACTATATCAAGTTTTTACTTTGCCTGTAACTCCTGACCCAAGGTGGCTGCACGGATGAGACCTATGTCAGGGGATAGATATTGGCCAGACCTATCGATGATAAAAAAATAAAAGAAATTTATGTCGAAATAACCGAGAAAACGATTTTTTAATTTTTCACTATATCAAGTTTTTACTTTGCCTGTAACTCCTGACACAAGGTGGCTGCACGGATGAGACCTATGTCAGGGGATAGATATTGGCAAGACCTATCGATGATAAAAAAATAAAAGAAATTTATGTCGAAATAACCGAGAAAACGATTTTTTAATTGTTCACTATATCAAGTTTTTACTTTGCCTGTAACTCCTGACCCAAGGTGGCTGCACGGATGAGACCTATGTCAGGGGATAGATATTGGCAAGACCTATCGATGATAAAAAAATAAAAGAAATTTATGCCGAAATAACCGAGAAAACGATTTTTTAATTTTTCACTATATCAAGTTTTTACTTTGCCTGTAACTCCTGACCCAAGGTGGCTGCACGGATGAGACCTATGTCAGGGGATAGATATTGGCAAGACCTATCGATGATAAAAAAATAAAAGAAATTTATGTCGCAATAACCGAGAAAACGATTTTTTAATTTTTCACTATATCAAGTTTTTACTTTGCCTGTAACTCCTGACCCAAGGTGGCTGCACGGATGAGACCTATGTCAGGGGATAGATATTGGCCAGACCTATCGATGATAAAAAAATAAAAGAAATTTATGTCGAAATAACCGAGAAAACGATTTTTTAATTTTTCACTATATCAAGTTTTTACTTTGCCTGTAACTCCTGACACAAGGTGGCTGCACGGATGAGACCTATGTCAGGGGATAGATATTGGCAAGACCTATCGATGATAAAAAAATTAAAGAAATTTATGTCGAAATAACCGAGAAAACGATTTTTTAATTGTTCACTATATCAAGTTTTTACTTTGCCTGTAACTCCTGACCCAAGGTGGCTGCACGGATAAGACCTATGTCAGGAGATAGATATAGACAAGGCCTATCGATGATAAAAAAATAAAAGAAATTTATGTCGAAATAACCGAGAAAACGATTTTTTAATTTTTCACTATATCAAGTTTTTACTTTGCCTGTAACTCCTGACCCAAGGTGGCTGCACGGATAAGACCTATGTCAGGGGATAGATATTGGCAAGACCTATCGATGATAAAAAAATAAAAGAAATTTATGTCGAAATAACCGAGAAAACGATTTTTTAATTTTTCACTATATCAAGTTTTTACTTTGCCTGTAACTCCTGACCCAAGGTGGCTGCACGGATAAGACCTATGTCAGGGGATAGATATTGGCAAGACCTATCGATGATAAAAAAATAAAAGAAATTTATGTCGAAATAACCGAGAAAACGATTTTTTAATTTTTCACTATATCAAGTTTTTACTTTGCCTGTAACTCCTCACCCAAGGTGTCTGCACGGATAAGACCTATGTCAGGAGATAGATAAAGACAAGGCCTATCGATGATAAAAAAATAAAAGAAATTTATGTCGAAATAACCGAGAAAACGATTTTTTAATTTTTCACTATATCAAGTTTTTACTTTGCCTGTAACTCCTGACCCAAGGTGGCTGCACGGATGAGACCTATGTCAGGGGATAGATATTGGCAAGACCTATCGATGATAAAAAAATAAAAGAAATTTATGTCGAAATAACCGAGAAAACGATTTTTTAATTTTTCACTATATCAAGTTTTTACTTTGCCTGTAACTCCTGACCCAAGGTGGCTGCACGGATAAGACCTATGTCAGGGGATAGATATAGACAAGGTCTATCGATGATAAAAAAATAAAAGAAATTTATGTCGAAATAACCCAGAAAACGATTTTTTAATTGTTCACTATATCAAGTTTTTACTTTGCCTGTAACTCCTGACCCAAGGTGGCTGCACGGATAAGACCTATGTCAGGGGATAGATATAGACAAGGCCTATCGATGATAAAAAAATAAAAGAAATTTATGTCGAAATAACCGAGAAAACGATTTTTTAATTTTTCACTATATCAAGTTTTTACTTTGCCTGTAACTCCTGACCCAAGGTGGCTGCACGGATGAGACCTATGTCAGGGGATAGATATTGGCAAGACCTATCGATGATAAAAAAATAAAAGAAATTTATGTCGAAATAACCGAGAAAACGATTTTTTAATTTTTCACTATATCAAGTTTTTACTTTGCCTGTAACTCCTGACCCAAGGTGGCTGCACGGATGAGACCTATGTCAGGGGATAGATATAGACAAGGCCTATCGATGATAAAAAAATAAAAGAAATTTATGTCGAAATAACCCAGAAAACGATTTTTTAATTTTTCACTATATCAAGTTTTTACTTTGCCTGTAACTCCTGACCCAAGGTGGCTGCACGGATAAGACCTATGTCAGGGGATAGATATAGACAAGGTCTATCGATGATAAAAAAATAAAAGAAATTTATGTCGAAATAACCCAGAAAACGATTTTTTAATTGTTCACTATATCAAGTTTTTACTTTGCCTGTAACTCCTGACCCAAGGTGGCTGCACGGATGAAACCTATGTCAGGGGATAGATATTGGCAAGACCTATCGATGATAAAAAAATAAAAGAAATTTATGTCGAAATAACCGAGAAAACGATTTTTTAATTTTTCACTATATCAAGTTTTTACTTTGCCTGTAACTCCTCACCCAAGGTGTCTGCACGGATAAGACCTATGTCAGGAGATAGATAAAGACAAGGCCTATCGATGATAAAAAAATAAAAGAAATTTATGTCGAAATAACCGAGAAAACGATTTTTTAATTTTTCACTATATCAAGTTTTTACTTTGCCTGTAACTCCTGACCCAAGGTGGCTGCACGGATGAGACCTATGTCAGGGGATAGATATTGGCAAGACCTATCGATGATAAAAAAATAAAAGAAATTTATGTCGAAATAACGCAGAAAATACTTTCTTAAATTCTTTAATGGTAGGTATATTTTTTAAGGATGGAGTTCTGCATCGAAATGTTTATCGAAAGATAGGTATTAAGTTTGTACATTAAATAGTTTGCAAACGTGATAAATTTCCTGTTTCTTAATATCTAAAAATGCCATTAAATCACTAATTTCACCATATCCTCGCTTCGGAAGCGAATTTTAGGTAATATTATTTACTGAATAATAGGTTTTTAGGCTTCTTTTTTAGATGCAGATCGTTTTTTGAATTAGTTTATCTCTTTGAAGAAATATAGTTAAAATTCTTCAAAAAATGTGAAGTTAGCTGAATTTGTCTAAAACACTCGACCGGATGCGAGAATCTTCGTGAAACTAACATGAAATATTGATATTTCGATTACAAAGGTAACTTTATAAGAATGAAGTAAAATATAGATCATTTTATGTGTTAAAACTCCAATTTTATTCATTTTCTTCACATTTTTTTCAATGTTGCCAGCTAGTCGGATTTATCCGCAATTAGCAATTGATCATGAGTTGTGAGATATTACTTTGTAGCTAGTTTTTTCACCAGATGCTTGTCGCATTGTATTTAATATAAAGTAAGCCCATTGATCTATTGATATATGTTATTAGAGAAAATTCCGGGTGGTTATCTTAAACAGGAACGAATTTTTTTTATAGATTTCAATAAATTCACTGCTCCAAATGAATCATATTTGTCTGGCAACATTTCAGGTTACCGCAGTTCATTTATTCAACAACAGATGGCAGTGTTTTCTACGCGGGAATCGAGAAGAAATGTGGGGTTCATTGTTTGGTCTTTTTAAAAAAATTTTTTTTATGGTAATTGTTTTGTTAATATGGTGGAATTAGTGCGATAATGCGCCGTTAACGAAGAACAATTGAAAAAAAGTGAGAAAATGAAACTGAAGATCTCCTATTATTACTAAAGACTAGGCTATATGGGCTTTGAACCCTTTGCCTTTCTCATAACTCAAAAAAACAAACTTAAAAAAAAGAGATGGTACTTTCTGCGTTAGTAATTTTATTCACTAATAGATGTCGCATGCAACACCTATTTGATTGAACTCTTATGTAAGATATGTAAAACTGAAGAATTGAATGAAACTTGCGAGCTTATAGTTTAGATAGAAAAATGTTATTTATTGATTTCACCGTCCATACAAAATCAATCTGCCAATATTTGCTTACGCTTCACATAAAGACAGCGGAGCGATGCGCGTGCTATAATATGTATATTTATTCTTGCTTGCGAGGATGAACAACAAATGAACTTTATAATGTTTATCAACAAATTCAAGAATGTATTTTTGTGAAGATAATTTCGATGTAAGTACCTAATTAACGAAATGTAATTTAACGAATGTATAAATATAACAAAGGGATGAAATAAATAAATGTATTTTGCTTCATTATTGTAAATATTGTTTTAGGTTAGGTGATTTCAGTTGTTTATTGTCGACAATAAGCACCTTTGTTTGTTTCTTTTAGGTTACCAAATGTTATGCTCTATTATACTGAGTATTATGGGAAAAGTATCACAAGAAGACAGATAAAATGGACATGCAGCAGTGCAGAACGACCAAACATGTTAAAAAAACAAAGAGTGTCTTTAAGTGAATATAAATACCTACTTTGTACTACTAAACTAAACTAACTAATTTATGGAGTATTTGGAAAAACCAGAAGAAAGTTGTCCACATCTCGAAGATATTCCCCATACAAGCTCAGGTATGTTTTAATAATAAACAACACAAATTAAAGAACAATAAATTCACAGTTTTGACTATGAAGCTAATTACTCTCATTTATTTTGCAGATTTTCAAACAGTCAAATGGAAAGTAGATAAGCTTATAGCAAATCGACCAAAATGAAAACAGTAAGCCAGGTATTGTCACCCTAGAAACCATCAGTAACATCGAGTTCCCCATTTAAAGCCAAGACCAAATACAACATTAGGTACCACAAAATTACAAATAAAAAATTGATTGAGGAAGAGCACTCAGATAGTGATATTTCTCTTTAAATACCATGCTATGCATAATAATAAGATATTATTATATCATAGCATGCACCCTAGTTAATTTGCAAGATTCTTTAATAAAACTAGAATGTAAGTAATTCCAAAAAAGATTTTTATTTATATAAACACTCATTTACACATAAGCACACTTCTACATTTTGCTAATAGTAAAGGGTATAAATTTGTTTTCTGAATTATAATCTAACTTATCACTATCACTACATAGTATAAAACAAAGTCGCTTTTTCTGTCCCTATGTCCCTATGTCCCTATGTCCCTCCCTTTGTACGCTTAAATCTTTAAAACTACGCAACGGATTTTGATGCGGTTTTTTTTAATAGATAGAGTGATTCAAGAGGAAGGTTTATATGTATAATACATGCATAATATGCTTAAGGATAACCCACAATAACCATTTTCCCGTGCGGAGCCGGGGCGGGTCGCTAGTAGTTAATAAAATCTTCAACATAATAATATGCTTGCTATATTTGTTAAGTGTATTCACTTTTTTATTTTTGGGTTAATCTGGGTCAGATAAAGCTGCTTTATCTGGATAACTAATCAGAAAAGAAAAAAAAAGTAGCGACAGGCTCGAGAAGCTGTCAAACGCGACATAGTGACATTAGAGTCATAGTAGTTCTGTCAATATGTCGCGTTTGACAGCTTCTCGATCCAGACTATTTTGTCGATCCTCCGTTTTCGTAAAAATAGCAAAGTTTTTATAAAGCTTGGGACCTAAGGCGTTGTCCTAATAGAACGCGACTACGCGACCATCGCAAGTTCGCGCGAACGCGCGACTGTCAAATGTATGAAGAAATCGTTCAATCGCGCGATCGTCTATTAGGACACATATTCGACTTCAATATGTTTGATCGCGCGTTCGTACGAGTAAAGTTCGCGCGAATCGCGTAGTCGCGTTCTATTAGGACAACGCCTAAAATGACTGGGTGGGTCGTACACATTGTGTGTGCCTTCTTTTTTTTGAGCCTCCACTGGCGACAAAGACAAAGTCGTGCAAAACGAAAAGGGACGCAGTTACCACAGATCAACAATATATACACAAATAAATAACCACAGATCAACAAATACACCGCGCTCACTCTTGCGCATAACTGCGTCCCTTTTCGTTTTTGCACGTTGTCTTTGTCGCCAATGTGATAGGTTGCTTGCTTTTTTTAAAAATGAAACGAAAGAGCCTCTAACTAAAACTATTCATTAATTATTTTGATTAAATACTGAAAAAAATACTACAAATAAAAATAATGGTAAAAAAATAAAAAACAATCTTGGCTGAAAGATTTTAATACAGAAAAGATTACATTAGAATTATAGTTATAACTCGCGGAAATTCATTGATCATTCGTTTCATTTTAACAAATTTTAACTTTTTATCTTCAATGGCACCTATTTCACTGGCGGCGAAGACAAAAGACAAAAGGGACGCAGTCATGCGTTAGAATGAGATACAAATACACCGCGCTCTCTCTTGCGCATAACTGCGTCCCTTTCGTTTTTTGTCGCTGCCGCCGCCGCCACGCCAGTGGGCGGAGAGCCAATGGCATAATTTGTACTTACTGCCTGCCAGAGCTTTCGTTTATTTTTCTACCCTTTCTAGCAACCAATATTAGAATCAATTCTTAAAAAAACGGAGGCTTCATTTTTTTTTTCAAATGATCCTGATTTTTTTTAATACAATAAAGCCGGCACTACACACTCGACAAAACCCGAGAGCCGAAAGAGACGAGGTTATGCGTTAGAATGAGATGCACATACACCGCGCTCACTCTTGCGCATAACTGCGTCCCTCATAATAATATTGGCCATGTCTCGTCTAGTTTTGTGGAGAGTTTAGTGCGGCTTTTAGACGGAGAAGACGTTCAATACGAATATAATTTACTAAAGACGACAAAATGAAACTGAAGATCTGCTTACTATAGACTAGGCTGTATTGGCTTTGAACCTTTTGCCTTTCCTATAAGAGATAAAAAAAGGGAAGGGGGGGGGAGGGTCTCTCTCTGTCAAGAAGGCACGATGTACGACCCAGTAATTTGTGTCCAGACTACTATTTGGTATTCTGCACGTATTCTGTTCTGTCTGTGCTGCTGTGTTCTATTAAAAAATAAATTGTTGATTCCGTATTGAATAAAATTAGGCTTACTTTAGAACTATTGACCAGTTTCTGATCTGTAGGCCTACTATGTAAGTATGTGACATCTGTTAATATGTCGCGTTTGACAGCGTCTCGAGCCTGTCACTACTTACATAGTAGGCCTACTGTAATACATATGTTATTCAATAAAACCACTCCATTTTAACGGCGTAATTCACACTGCAAGTCTGCAACTGCAATATACCGCGTGATATTTTTTTTTAAACCATAGATAAAATATAATTGTTGCCATTTTCCGAAACAAGGTCAACGTGTCCAGCAGCATGTGCTGGTTACTGTACAATATTAAGTATACATACTATGGAATGGAAACACCGCGGAAAAAAGTCTTGATGAACAAGACCCTACAAATCTGCAGCTAGATTTGTCGACAATATAATAATTTTGTGGGAGTGTGGACGTAGCGACGTGGCTCTTGACACTTCACATAAGCCATGCCTGAGGCCCAAAATGAGCTGGACCGTTGTCGTCGTATAAGTACCTAAAGCCTGATCAGAGAAATAAAAATCCTCGCCATATTGCGAAATTTCAATGGAACTAATTTAATTAGGGAAATTGTTGCCATAGTCGTAAAAATATAAACACGTTGCGCCCCAGAGCAGGTTTCTTTTTTCTTAGGTCAGGCTTTCTGCATTAAACTGACGAAATACGTACCTACGAAATTTTATTCGCAGTGCGTGTGTACCAGTGCGTACCCATTAAATATGATTCCAGCCAGTCACGGAATAAGAAATGAATATCGTGAAATATCGCAGTGCGGACAAGGCCTAAAACTATTATCGGGGTGTGAAAATCTGGTCACACCTGTACTCGAATTATTGGGTCGTACGTTATTTATTACCATTCCTTCTTTATCGCCTCGCCCTCCGTAGGTGCTATGCGAGGAGATTTTTTCAAAGATTTTTTCATTTTGACCTGTACACACCTGTACTCGAATTAATCAATCTCGGGGGGATGCGCCATCGTCCAGCTAATAGCAATACTAAGGAACTTACAATTTATTATAATTATCTACATTATCAAGATTTGATAATTTGAAAATAAATGATTGCATATTAATTATAGTACTTAATAGTACTAAATTTATACATTATATGATTACTGCAAGTTCTTTAAAGCCCCTGCAAGCGACACGCCGTGGTCATCGTGTCGCTATGCGAACTTATGATGATGCATGTTTGTAATATTTTGTTATAATACCTATGGATATTTTTCAACTCAACACAATAAAAATGACCACCGTGGAGTTTTTAGTGGGTAGAAATACCACATATCCTAGACCCCTCCCCAGGGGGCCCTTTTTTTACGAAGCCCCGGGGTCTGGGAACCTGACAGCAGGTTTTCTCCACGACAAAAAAAAAAAAAAAAAAGTCGTTATCTTACTCATCCTACTGATATTAATTTAATTGTAATGTGGAAAATATTTCAGGAATCGTGACAACTAGTGACGAGTTTGAGAAACTGTGGAATTAAAGACTCAAAATATATGGAATCGCTCCCTGGCTCAAATATGGATTGCACAAATCTAGCAAAAATCTGTTTAGTATTGGTAGAATGCACACTAACCTAATGTAAGTAAGAATTCGGAGAAAACTAAGGTGGCCTTTGCCATCTTTCCAAACATTTTAAGTAGGTAGTTAACATTGTTTCGTTAATATTATCAAAACATGTACCTTTTAACTCGATCGGTCCAGTGGTTTCGGAGAAAATAGGCGCTGACCGGTCAACAGTCGTATTTAACTGGAGCTGATGTCCTTTTCCAGGTCCTCCTGTTAACTAGAAGTTGGTCGGGTGGCTCGCAGCAGCCTTCATTCCTGGGTGCTCAGTCCTGAGCAACCATCCCTCGTGCACACGTCCTTCGGTCACGTCGTGTCGCGTTTTTCCGACGGTTTTCGGTCATGGAGACCACTTCGACTCCTAATCAGTGGGGCGCTGCTGGTGCACCCGAAGATGGCTTCTATAGCCGATCAGAGCAGCGAACTCCCGTGCACAGTGTGGACACGTGAGTATGAGTACGCCGCTTACATAGTTATAATGAATGGCGGTGGGTTGACGGGCCTTTAATTCTTCACGCTTCGCGTCGAGATAAGCTTTACGCCACTCCTCAAATTCGTGAACCTGCCTATGTATGTTCCAAAGAGATGTTATACTTAGTACTTATTATAATAACACAAACAAGGAAGGGATCGCTCGCGACACGTCGTCGCCGGACGCGCATATTGTTCAGCCAGCATCAATAAACAGGTTGTGTCACTTTTTTGTACATAATGTTTATCCAATTTAGATTATACTTTGAGTGCCTTTTGGAGGTCTGAAAAAGTACCTGAAGTTTACCCAGAGTATATTAAAATATTTCTAGCACAAAAATGACAATTATTAGTTTATATTTAGGACTGAAAGAGGACCGTTTTCTAACCTCAATACAATTCCTGTATACCGTTTTTAGGGTTCCGGAGCCAAATGTCACAGCCACTTTTTTCCGAAACTATTAGACCTATACTGTTGAATGTTAGATTATGCAGGACAAAAATAGTATTAAACTCACTTAAACAATGGTTTTGGATTGAAGATGTACTAAGCACAGTAAAAAAGATATACAATAAAATATACAACAAATAAATGTATAACATGTTTCAGGCGGAAAACTACTGCGACTACTGAGCTGATGGGTTCCTTGCCAGCCGACCGAGACAATGCGTGCCGTCCCTTCCAATAAGCCCGCCCCGTAAGTACAAAAAGTAACGTTGTTTTATTTTGTCTGCTTCACTACTAAAGCGATACATGTCGCTAGTAAACTCTACACAAACACTTTCCTTGCTTGCTTGATATCAGAGTTATTATTTTTTAAAGGGTGGGGGCGCTACTTAGCATAGTGGAGCCCCTTAAGTTATGAATTTAAAAAACCTATTACAATCCAGTAGCGCCCTCCTTAATCATACTAATATTATAAAGAGGAAAGGTTTGTATTTGTGTGTGTGTGTTTGTAATGAATAAACCCAAAAACTACTACACCGATTTCAAAAATTCTATCACCGTTAGAAAGCTACATTTACCCTGAGTAACATAGGCTACCTTTTACCGCGGCAAAATGCCTCATTCCCACGGGAAAATCTGTTAAGGGACTCTACCACGCTAAGTGGCGCCGCCACCCTTTAAAAAATAATAACTCGGAAAAAAATCAATTTTTCAAAAATCTGTACCACACCACAGAACTGGAGTCGGGGTGCTGTAGGATATATAGAAGCTATTAACTTTATTTATTGTATCTCGCTGTAGTTGAGAGATAGGAAATTTGCGAAAAACGGCCACTTTTCGCATTTTTTCTATCTATAACTACATTGAACTATAACAAAATAAACATATTATGTGATTGCTTCTATATATCCTACAGCACCCCGACTCCAGTTCTGTGGACCGGATTTTTGAAAAATTTATTAATTCCCGAGTTATTATTTTTTTCAGGATGGCGGCGCCACTTACCGTGGTAGAGCCCCTTAAACTGGGCGGAGCCGCGGCGGAAAGCTAGTTACTAAATAAAAATGGAATAAATAGAATAGAATATTTGTATTGTATTGTATGGAAATTAATCAAAAATTGGTGGCCGCTATCAACTATCACTATTACTACATAGTATAAAACAAAGTCGCTTTCTTTGTCCCTATGTATGTATAGTACATGCATAATATACTTAACGGGGCGGGTCGCTAGTGCTTTAAATCTACTAGCGACCCGCCCCGGCTCCGCACGGGAAAATGGTTATTGTGGGTTATCCTTAAGTATATTATGCATGTATTATAGATATAAACCTCCCTCTTGAATCACTCTATCTATTAAAAAAAACGTATCAAAATGCGTTGCGTAGTTTAAAGATTTAAGCATACACAGGGACATAGGAACATGGACAGAGAGAGCGACTTTGTTTTAAACTATGTAGTGACTTTTTAATGATAATGAAGTACGTTTAGAGTACGATGATGTCATTGCAATCGTTATACTGTGCGTTTTAATTAAAAACGGCCGTTTTTAGAAAAAAATCATAGTGTGACTAATGACTATTCAAGCTATGCTCATCATGATCTGACATCATCGAAATTTACTTCAATGAAACATAGTTGATAGCGGCCCCCAATTTTTGATTACTTTCCATTTTTATTTCTAAGCAGTAAGCAAATTACGTAACTTATGTCATTAATTACCATTATCTATTTATTTTCTACTAAGTAGTTTCCGAAAATGATAAACGTAGCACTTTAAAAAATCTACTTTTAAGATTGCCATTTGCAAATAAATAGTCAAATTATTAATTTCAGATACAGTCGGAAAAAGTACCTACTTATACACGAGAAACCAATGAAGATAACTTGGGAAATATGGTGTAGAATGCGACGAGTGAGATCACGAAACAAAAAATATATATTGTGATTGATGAATGCTGAATAAAACATAAAAATGCCGTATAGAAAATACTGTCTTTATTTTATTTTTCTGTTTTAAGAGTTTTTTTATTACCCTGTGTCAAAATGAAAAAATATGAATGAGAATCTGATATGGTATGATATATGAGTACCTGCCTGACTAGCTGACTGCTACGGATCCGCCGCCTGCACTCAAAAATAATCAAATGTATCTGCTGCATGCGACATCTATTATTGAATAAAGTTACTAACCCAGAAAGAGCCATCTGTTGTTGAATGAATGAACTGCGGTAACCTGAAATGTTGCCAGACAAATATGATTCATTTGGAGCAGTGAATTTATTGAAATCTATAAAAAAAATTCGTTCCTGTTTAAGATAACCACCCGGAATTTTCTCTAATAACATATATCAATAGATCAATGGGCTTACTTTCTATTAAATACAATGCGACAAGCATCTGGTGAAAAAACTAGCTATAAAGTAATATCTCACAACTCATGATCAATTGCTAATTGCGGATAAATCCGACTGGCTGGCAACATTGAAAAAAATGTGAAGAAGATGAATAAAATTGGAGTTTTAACACATTAAATGGTCTATATTTTACTTAATTCTTATAAAGTTACCTTTGTAATCGAAATATCAATATTTCATGTTAGTTTCACGAAGATTCTCGCATCCGGTCGAGTGTTTTAGACAAATTCAGCTAACTTCACATTTTTTGAAGAATTTTGACTATATTTCTTCAAAAAGATAAACTAATTCAAAAAACGATTTGAATCTAAAAAAGAAGCCTAAAAACCTATTATTCAGTAATTTATATTACCTAAAACTCGCTTCCGAAGCGAGGATATGGTGAAAATAGTGATTTAATGGCATTTTAAGATATTTAGAAACAGGTAATTTATCACGTTTGCAAACTATTTAATGTAGAAACTTAATACCTATCTTTCGATAAACATTTCGATGCAGAACTCCATCCTTAAAAAATATACCTACCATTAAAGAATTTAAGAAAGTATTTTCTGCGTTATTTCGACATAAATTTCTTTTATTTTTTTATCATCGATAGGTCTTGCCAATATCTATCCCCTGACATAGGTCTCATCCGTGCAGCCACCTTGGGTCAGGAGTTACAGGCAAAGTAAAAACTTGATATAATGAAAAATTAAAAAATCGTTTTCTCGGTTATTTCGACATTAATTTCTTTTATTTTTTTATCATCGATAGGCCTTGTCTATATCTGTCCCCTGACATAGGTCTTATCCGTGCAGCCACCTTGGGTCAGGAGTTACAGGCAAAGTAAAAACTTGATATAGTGAAAAATTAAAAAATCGTTTTCTCGGTTATTTCGACATAAATTTCTTTTATTTTTTTATCATCGATAGGCCTTGTCTATATCTATCTCCTGACATAGGTCTTATCCGTGCAGCCACCTTGGGTCAGGAGTTACAGGCAAAGTAAAAACTTGATATAGTGAAAAATTTAAAAATCGTTTTCTCGGTTATTTCGACATAAATTTCTTTTATTTTTTTATCATCGATAGGTCTTGCCAATATCTATCCCCTGACATAGGTCTCATCCGTGCAGCCACCTTGGGTCAGGAGTTACAGGCAAAGTAAAAACTTGATATAGTGAAAAATTAAAAAATCGTTTTCTCGGTTATTTCGACATAAATTTCTTTTATTTTTTTATCATCGATAGGCCTTGCCAATATCTATCCCCTGACATAGGTCTCATCCATGCAGCCACCTTGGGTCAGGAGTTACAGGCAAAGTAAAAACTTGATATAGTGAAAAATTAAAAAATCGTTTTCTCGGTTATTTCGACATAAATTTCTTTTATTTTTTTATCATCGATAGGTCTTGCCAATATCTATCCCCTGACATAGGTCTCATCCGTGCAGCCACCTTGGGTCAGGAGTTACAGGCAAAGTAAAAACTTGATATAGTGAAAAATTAAAAAATCGTTTTCTCGGTTATTTCGACATAAATTTCTTTTATTTTTTTATCATCGATAGGTCTTGCCAATATCTATCCTCTGACATAGGTCTCATCCGTGCAGCCACCTTAGGTCAGGAGTTACAGGCAAAGTAAAAACTTGATATAGTGAAAAATTAAAAAATCGTTTTCTCGGTTATTTCGACATAAATTTCTTTTATTTTTTTATTATCGATAGGTCTTGCCAATATCTATCCCCTGACATAGGTCTCATCCGTGCAGCCACCTTGGGTCAGGAGTTACAGGCAAAGTAAAAACTTGATATAGTGAAAAATTTAAAAATCGTTTTCTCGGTTATTTCGACATAAATTTCTTTTATTTTTTATCATCGATAGGTCTTGTCTATATCTATCCCCTGACATAGGTCTCATCCGTGCAGCCACCTTGGGTCAGGAGTTACAGGCAAAGTAAAAACTTGATATAGTGAAAAATTAAAAAATCGTTTTCTCGGTTATTTCGACATAAATTTCTTTTATTTTTTTATCATCGATAGGTCTGGCCAATATCTATCCCCTGACATAGGTCTCATCCGTGCAGCCACCTTGGGTCAGGAGTTACAGGCAAAGTAAAAACTTGATATAGTGAAAAATTAAAAAATCGTTTTCTCGGTTATTTCGACATAAATTTCTTTTATTTTTTTATCATCGATAGGTCTTGCCAATATCTATCCCCTGACATAGGTCTCATCCGTGCAGCCACCTTGGGTCAGGAGTTACAGGCAAAGTAAAAACTTGATATAGTGAAAAATTAAAAAATCGTTTTCTGGGTTATTTCGACATAAATTTCTTTTATTTTTTTATCATCGATAGGCCTTGTCTATATCTATCCCCTGACATAGGTCACATCCGTGCAGCCACCTTGGGTCAGGAGTTACAGGCAAAGTAAAAACTTGATATAGTGAAAAATTAAAAAATCGTTTTCTCGGTTATTTCGACATAAATTTCTTTTATTTTTTTATCATCGATAGGTCTGGCCAATATCTATCCCCTGACATAGGTCTCATCCGTGCAGCCACCTTGGGTCAGGAGTTACAGGCAAAGTAAAAACTTGATATAGTGAAAAATTAAAAAATCGTTTTCTCGGTTATTTCGACATAAATTTCTTTTATTTTTTTATCATCGATAGGTCTTGCCAATATCTATCCCCTGACATAGGTCTTATCCGTGCAGCCACCTTGGGTCAGGAGTTACAGGCAAAGTAAAAACTTGATATAGTGAAAAATTAAAAAATCGTTTTCTCGGTTATTTCGACATAAATTTCTTTTATTTTTTTATCATCGATAGGTCTTGCCAATATCTATCCCCTGACATAGGTCTTATCCGTGCAGCCACCTTGGGTCAGGAGTTACAGGCAAAGTAAAAACTAGATATAGTGAAAAATTAAAAAATCGTTTTCTCGGTTATTTCGACATAAATTTCTTTTATTTTTTTATCATCGATAGGCCTTGCCAATATCTATCCCCTGACATAGGTCTCATCCATGCAGCCACCTTGGGTCAGGAGTTACAGGCAAAGTAAAAACTTGATATAGTGAAAAATTAAAAAATCGTTTTCTCGGTTATTTCGACATAAATTTCTTTTATTTTTTTATCATCGATAGGTCTTGCCAATATCTATCCCCTGACATAGGTCTCATCCGTGCAGCCACCTTGGGTCAGGAGTTACAGGCAAAGTAAAAACTTGATATAGTGAAAAATTAAAAAATCGTTTTCTGGGTTATTTCGACATAAATTTCTTTTATTTTTTTATCATCGATAGGCCTTGTCTATATCTATCCCCTGACATAGGTCTTATCCGTGCAGCCACCTTGGGTCAGGAGTTACAGGCAAAGTAAAAACTTGATATAGTGAAAAATTAAAAAATCGTTTTCTCGGTTATTTCGACATAAATTTCTTTTATTTTTTTATCATCGATAGGCCTTGTCTATATCTATCTCCTGACATAGGTCTTATCCGTGCAGCCACCTTGGGTCAGGAGTTACAGGCAAAGTAAAAACTTGATATAGTGAAAAATTAAAAAATCGTTTTCTCGGTTATTTCGACATAAATTTCTTTTATTTTTTTATCATCGATAGGCCTTGTCTATATCTATCTCCTGACATAGGTCTTATCCGTGCAGCCACCTTGGGTCAGGAGTTACAGGCAAAGTAAAAACTTGATATAGTGAAAAATTAAGAAATCGTTTTCTCGGTTATTTCGACATAAATTTCTTTTATTTTTTTATCATCGATAGGTCTTGCCAATATCTATCCCCTGACATAGGTCTCATCCGTGCAGCCACCTTGGGTCAGGAGTTACAGGCAAAGTAAAAACTTGATATAGTGAAAAATTAAAAAATCGTTTTCTCGGTTATTTCGACATAAATTTCTTTTATTTTTTTATCATCGATAGGTCTTGCCAATATCTATCCCCTGACATAGGTCTCATCCGTGCAGCCACCTTGGGTCAGGAGTTACAGGCAAAGTAAAAACTTGATATAGTGAAAAATTAAAAAATCGTTTTCTCGGTTATTTCGACATAAATTTCTTTTATTTTTTTATCATCGATAGGCCTTGTCTATATCTATCCCCTGACATAGGTCTCATCCGTGCAGCCACCTTGGGTCAGGAGTTACAGGCAAAGTAAAAACTTGATATAGTGAAAAATTAAAAAATCGTTTTCTCGGTTATTTCGACATAAATTTCTTTTATTTTTTTATCATCGATAGGTCTTGCCAATATCTATCCCCTGACATAGGTCTCATCCGTGCAGCCACCTTAGGTCAGGAGTTACAGGCAAAGTAAAAACTTGATATAGTGAAAAATTAAAAAATCGTTTTCTCGGTTATTTCGACATAAATTTCTTTTATTTTTTTATTATCGATAGGTCTCGCCAATATCTATCCCCTGACATAGGTCTCATCCGTGCAGCCACCTTGGGTCAGGAGTTACAGGCAAAGTAAAAACTAGATATAGTGAAAAATTAAAAAATCGTTTTCTCGGTTATTTCGACATAAATTTCTTTTATTTTTTTATCATCGATAGGCCTTGTCTATATCTATCCCCTGACATAGGTCTCATCCGTGCAGCCACCTTGGGTCAGGAGTTACAGGCAAAGTAAAAACTTGATATAGTGAAAAATTAAAAAATCGTTTTCTCGGTTATTTCGACATAAATTTCTTTTATTTTTTTATCATCGATAGGTCTTGCCAATATCTATCCCCTGACATAGGTCTCATCCGTGCAGCCACCTTGGGTCAGGAGTTACAGGCAAAGTAAAAACTTGATATAGTGAAAATTTTAAAAATCGTTTTCTCGGTTATTTCGACATAAATTTCTTTTATTTTTTTATCATCGATAGGTCTTGCCAATATCTATCCCCTGACATAGGTCTCATCCGTGCAGCCACCTTGGGTCAGGAGTTACAGATGTATTCAGCTGAGACGAATTTATGGAGAATAATCATGTTTACGTATAGAAAATATACTTATTTTTGGAAAAGTCGTATATGGTCTGATAGGAAATGAAAATATCTAAGTTTCTGTGTACAATTTATTGGACGTTTTACCTTAGAAACGGGATGAGACAGAAATAAAAGCCGGAATATTAGTTGTTCCATACTTGTTGGATTAATTTATTTTATTATTCGTATATAGGCTATATTTATTATTATACGATATTTTAATAAAAAGTCTATATCCCTAGCATTATTTAGACATACAATTTGATGTGATATTTCCGTTTAAAACTTATATTTAGTCGGTTGAATTGGTACCGAAATTACGTCAATGTTTGTATGAATATTTCTCGAGTTATTGTACATTTCCGTGGTTTTATTTGTGTTTAATGATCGTTTTGTGACCTGTTACACCATATTTGATCATTTCCGATCAGTTTGGAGCATGTTTTAGAAATTGGAATCGCCGACCTTCTTAATTTGGTCGGGTTATAAAATTCAGCTAACTTATTCGGCTAACTTCACACCGCTGGTGTTGCGTGGTATTCGATGAAGCATAAAGACTATTTTTCTTTGATTTTCATTTAGACATAGACATAAACATAATTTACATCTGGTCGTTGTCTGTTATAAAAATTAGAACCAGTGCCTATATACCAGCCAAAAATAAGAATAAATAGTTAAATTTTAGAAAGCCCTAATAAATATTTTATATTTATGTTACCAGGGTCGCTTTATTTACAAAGT
>OX419604.1:2500-65133 GCA_948473455.1 Teleiodes luculella
AACCTAACCTAACCTAACCTAACCTAACCTAACCTAACCTAACCTAACCTAACCTAACCTAACCTAACCTAACCTAACCTAACCTAACCTAACCTAACCTAACCTAACCTAACCTAACCTAACCTAACCTAACCTAACCTAACCTAACCTAACCTAACCTAACCTAACCTAACCTAACCTAACCTAACCTAACCTAACCTAACCTAACCTAACCTAACCTAACCTAACCTAACCTAACCTAACCTAACCTAACCTAACCTAACCTAACCTAACCTAACCTAACCTAACCTAACCTAACCTAACCTAACCTAACCTAACCTAACCTAACCTAACCTAACCTAACCTAACCTAACCTAACCTAACCTAACCTAACCTAACCTAACCTAACCTAACCTAACCTAACCTAACCTAACCTAACCTAACCTAACCTAACCTAACCTAACCTAACCTAACCTAACCTAACCTAACCTAACCTAACCTAACCTAACCTAACCTAACCTAACCTAACCTAACCTAACCTAACCTAACCTAACCTAACCTAACCTAACCTAACCTAACCTAACCTAACCTAACCTAACCTAACCTAACCTAACCTAACCTAACCTAACCTAACCTAACCTAACCTAACCTAACCTAACCTAACCTAACCTAACCTAACCTAACCTAACCTAACCTAACCTAACCTAACCTAACCTAACCTAACCTAACCTAACCTAACCTAACCTAACCTAACCTAACCTAACCTAACCTAACCTAACCTAACCTAACCTAACCTAACCTAACCTAACCTAACCTAACCTAACCTAACCTAACCTAACCTAACCTAACCTAACCTAACCTAACCTAACCTAACCTAACCTAACCTAACCTAACCTAACCTAACCTAACCTAACCTAACCTAACCTAACCTAACCTAACCTAACCTAACCTAACCTAACCTAACCTAACCTAACCTAACCTAACCTAACCTAACCTAACCTAACCTAACCTAACCTAACCTAACCTAACCTAACCTAACCTAACCTAACCTAACCTAACCTAACCTAACCTAACCTAACCTAACCTAACCTAACCTAACCTAACCTAACCTAACCTAACCTAACCTAACCTAACCTAACCTAACCTAACCTAACCTAACCTAACCTAACCTAACCTAACCTAACCTAACCTAACCTAACCTAACCTAACCTAACCTAACCTAACCTAACCTAACCTAACCTAACCTAACCTAACCTAACCTAACCTAACCTAACCTAACCTAACCTAACCTAACCTAACCTAACCTAACCTAACCTAACCTAACCTAACCTAACCTAACCTAACCTAACCTAACCTAACCTAACCTAACCTAACCTAACCTAACCTAACCTAACCTAACCTAACCTAACCGACGAACACGTTTAGTCAGGAGTGCCCCGTGCGTCGAAAACGCGATGCATTGGCCCGCACCTCTATTGCGTACTGCTAAGGGCAACCACGGTACTAACAACCAGTACAAAGTGTTCCAAGCCAACCTGCAGCGGAAAAGGCTAGCGACCGACGAGATAATGCTCGCAGCCAAAAACCAAAAAGCAGCAGTGGCACTCCTCCAAGAACCATATGTCGGCGGTGGAAGATCCATGAAGGGGTACAGAGGCGTGAGGATCTTCCAGAGCACTGGCGCGGAAGAGGGTACCGTAAAGGCGGCTATAGCCGTCTTCGACCCAGACCTTAACGTCATACAGTACCCAGAACTCACCACTAACAACATCGTAGTGGTGGGGATCCAGACCACTGCCTGGAGGATCACACTAGTCTCCTTTTACCTCGAACCGGATCTTCCCTTGCAACCGTATATGGATCACCTTAAGAAAATCGAAGCCAAATTCGGTTCTCAAAAGTGGCTGATCGGGGGAGATGCCAATGCAAAGAACACTTGGTGGGGCAGCCCTAAAGTCGACAGTAGGGGTGTTGAACTGGCAGGGACGCTCGGGGAAATGGGCATGGATATCCTGAACAGGGGGACCACTCCGACCTTCTGCACTGTAAGAGGGGGAAAATGCTTCCGAAGCTTCGTAGATATTACAGCGTGCTCCACAGACATGATCGACCTAATCGACGACTGGCGAGTCGATGAAGGGCTAACAAGCTCGGACCACAATGGTATGGCCTTTCGTATTCGGCTTAAAAAAGCAAAGGGAATCAAAATTCACAGGACGACTAGAAAATTCAACACCAAAAAAGCAGACTGGACCAATTTTAAAAATAAATTCAAAGAACTACTTTCGGAAAAAAATATCTCAAAATTAAATATAGAAAAAATTAGAACCGTAGAAGATATGGATATTATGATAAATTCATATACCGAAATCATTACCCTTTCTTGTATAGAATCGATGCCGACAAAGAAGCATAAAGACGAAATAGACATACCATGGTGGTCCGAGAAGCTTGCCAAAATGAAAGCCGAGGTCGCTACAAAAAAGCGTCGAATTAGAAACGCAGCCCCCGCGCGGAGAACTCTTGTTGTGGAGGAATATCTCAGAATTAAGGGAGACTACGAAGCGGAAGCAGCAAAGGCCGTGGTCAAAAGTTGGAAAGATTTTTGCGAGAAGCAGGACAGGGAGGGGGTCTGGGAGGGGATTTATAGAGTTATTGGAAGAACCGCACGCAGGGAGGAAGACCTGCCGCTAGAAAAAGACGGGGTCGTCCTGGAGGCAAAGGAATCTGCCAAATATTTGGCGGATACTTTTTACCCTGAAGACCTCCGGGACGATGACAACATCGAACACCGACAAGCCAGGGATAAAGCCGAAAAAGTGAACGGAGGCCAGCACGATGGTTCGTGTGACCCACCGTTCACTCTGGCGGAACTCCGTGCAGCGTGCGGTTCTTTCAACCCCAAAAAGGCCCCCGGTCCCGAGGGCTTTACAGCCGACATCTGCCAGCGAGCCATTGAAACCGACCCCGAGATCTTTCTGGCTCTCTTGAACGCTTGCTTTAGGCTCCACCACTTCCCCACGGCTTGGAAAGAAGCGGTAGTGGTTATCCTGAGGAAACCGGGCAGGGCGAGCTACAATACACCCAAAGCCTACAGGCCAATTGGGCTGCTGCCAATACTAGGCAAAATTTACGAAAAAATGATTGTAGCTCGACTAAAGTTCCATCTCCTTCCGACGATGAGTACTCGTCAGTTCGGGTTCATGCCGCAAAGGAGCACCGAAGACTCCCTCTATACCCTGATGCAGCACATCAATGGTAAGCTCAATGATAAGAAGCTAGTGACCATAGTGTCTTTGGATATAGAGGGAGCCTTCGACAGCGCCTGGTGGCCGGCTATGAGAATCCGACTGGCTGAGGAACAGTGTCCTTTAAATATAAGGAAGGTGATGGACAGTTACCTCAGGGACAGACAAGTCAGACTGCGCTATGCCGGAGAGGAGGTCTCCAAAAGCACCAGCAAGGGATGCGTTCAAGGTTCCATAGGAGGACCGATCCTGTGGAATCTCTTGCTGGATCCGCTTCTCAAAAGCCTGGAGGGGAGGGGTGACTACTGTCAGGCGTTCGCCGACGATGTCGTGCTTGTGTTCGACGCGGACACAGCGCTCGAAATAGAACAGCGTGCAAACGATGCCCTAAACCATGTAAGGTCTTGGGGTGTCGTAAATAAGCTTAAATTCGCACCGCACAAAACAAGTTGCATGATCGTTACGCGGAAACTTAAATACGACACCCCAAGGCTGAGCATGGACGGCATCCCCATCGCCGTTGCAAAGGAAATGAAGCTTTTGGGCGTCACGATCGACAGTAAGCTCACTTTTAAACCGCACGTGGCGAATGTCTGTCGGAAGGCATTGGCTATATACAAGCAGCTGACCAAGGCCGCGAAGACTAGCTGGGGCCTCCACCCGGAAGTGATAAAAATCATTTACGTCGCCACGGTTGAGCCAATCATTCTGTACGCCGCTAGCGTATGGGCACATACTACCCAGAGGAGGGGAATACGCAAACAACTAGATGTTGTTCAACGAGGGATAGCGCAGCGTATATGCAAAGCATACCGGACTGTGTCACTCCACTCAGTGCTGGCGCTCGCGGGCATTTTGCCACTCGACCTCAGGGTCCGCGAGGCAGCCCAACTGTACGAAGCTAGGAGGGGAGTGCCACAGACCGTGCTCAAGGACAGAGAGGTGGAAAACATGGCATCAGCGTTGGACGCACCACATCCCGCGGAGCGAGTCGAGCTGAAATTCGAGTGCCTGGTAGACCGAGAACAAGTAGCTGCTCACTCCGGATATGATATCCGGATGTTTACAGACGGCAGCAAGATTGAGGGTCGAGTCGGAGCCGCGATTTCCATATGGAACAGTGTGTCAGAGACGAAGGCCCTCAAGCTTGCCTTGGAAAGCTACTGCACCGTCTACCAGGCCGAACTCCTCGCAATCTGCGTGGCAACCCGCGAAGCCAAGAAACTACCTGCCCTAAGCTTTGGCATATACAGCGACTCGATGGCTGCTCTCCAAACCGTCCAGAACCCAAGTTGTTTCCACCCACTAGCCGTAGAAACAAGGGAAAATCTGAAAACTCTCTCCCTCCAGAACAAACTGGTTGAGTTGTTCTGGATAAAGGCTCACGCGGGACTGGACGGGAACGAGAGAGCGGATACGCTCGCAAAAGAGGCAGCCAAGAAGTCGAAGCGCAGGGCCGATTATGACCTGTGTCCGGTTTCATTCGTCAAGCGAAACATCCGAATGGAGTCGATTGACGAATGGAACCGGAGATACATCGAGGGTGAAACTGCGTCCGTCACCAAAATTTTCCTTCCAAATGCGCTTGCGGCGTACAGAATGAGTAAAAAGATAGAGCCAAACAATATCCTCACTCAGGTTATGACGGGGCACGGTGGTTTCTCCGGATACCTGAACCGTTTCCGGTGTAAGGAGAACCCATCGTGCGCCTGCGATCCAACTGTCCCCGAAACTGTAGAGCACATCCTTTTTGAGTGTCCCATATTTGGGTATGATCGATTTAACCTAGAACAGGAGATGAAAAGAGAAATAAATAAAGAAAATGTATATAATATATTAGATAGCAAGGATAGATATAAGTTTATTGAATACTGTAAACAAATAGCTCAAACGGTAATTTTAAGAAATAAAACATAGGAAAAACATGTATACTTACATAATATAATGGTATATTAGTGTTAAGTATAAAATTTATTTTTGTTATTGTAAACTTAGTCTATAAGTCTAAAATATTATTGGTGGTGGGTATTAATAGTTTATGATTGTATGTAAGATTGTGAAAAAGAGCATGAAAACTGCACAAAAAAGAGCAAGAAAACAGCCCCAACAATTAAGGTTTTTAGCCGGTAAGAATCCGGCACTATCTGGGTTCTCCCTTCCCAGATGTCTTTGGAAGATTTTCCTTAATTGTTTAAAAAATATATATAATAAAAAGCAAAAATAGTCTCCGATCACGTTGGAGGTAGAGTGATTTAAAGAAAAAAAAAAAAAAAAAAAAAAAAAAAAAAAAAAAACCTAACCTAACCTAACCTAACCTAACCTAACCTAACCTAACCTAACCTAACCTAACCTAACCTAACCTAACCTAACCTAACCTAACCTAACCTAACCTAACCTAACCTAACCTAACCTAACCTAACCTAACCTAACCTAACCTAACCTAACCTAACCTAACCTAACCTAACCATTTTTTAAAACTAACTATATCTCGACTGAAAATATTGATATTTTGATCGGACTTTTTTGTTTTTCCTGCGTGTTTAATTTGACCCGAGTGTGCTGTGCACTTTTTGGAGCGATCTTGCGCGAATTTTTCAGTTTTTAGCGAAATTTCAGTTTTTTCATACATTGTTAAATTTCAAATTTGCATAACTCGCGATCGGCTTAACCGATTCGCGTGATTTAAATTCTCAATAGCCTGGTGCATTGTTCTTCACATCCTGACTGCGTGACGACGCGCTTGCGCGCCATCCGCCATATTGACTTTTTCAAAAACACCCATTTTTCAGGGTTTTTTCCAAATTTCCCGAAATTTTTCTATTACCGCTACCCTGAAAATACTTACCATCGTGTCCAGCGTCGCGAGCCGCATCCAACGACGTGCCGCACGCCGAGATCCGGCACCTGAAAAGCAAAAAATTTCCCCGCCCAACCCACCCTTGTTTGTCTTGGGTACATCACCTCAGTCAATTTGCAAAATTATTTTGTTCCTTTTTATTTACGTTAAGACTTTTTTGAGTCTTATCATAAATTTACACACCTGACAGGTCACTTTGACTACGTTTTAACCACTTTTTGGTTATTGACCTTACTTGTATATCTGACCTCGAATCTCATTTTATAATAATGAGTCAAAGATTTTTAAAATCAGACACGGCTGCTGGTACGGCTAAGGGTAACTTCCATGTCCAAACAGGTGGAATATTAGCAAAACGCGCCCCTATAGATAAACCAGGCTCACCTGGTAGACAGCGTGCATCGGACGCGGGGGAATCCTCAAGTTTAGACTCTCCGACTGTTTCTATGGCAGGGCTCCCATCCAAAGCCAATAGGTTATATATGGAGGCAAAAAGTCAGATGGAGCAGTCTGGCAACCTCAAAACGTCAATCAAAGAGGGTGTCCTGAAAAAGCTGGCTGACATGTACGACATAGTGTTACGCCTTGCAGAATCTAGGGAAACGTTACAACGCAACCTGGAACTGCTTAAACTAGAGAAGGAACGTACAAAGTTAGCAGCTGTTACACAAATGACGGAAAGTGGAGAGATACCTCAGCAAACGGAACTGATGAAGAAACTACTTGATAAGCTCGAAGAACATAGCCAGGCAGTTGCTGAGTGTAGCGAACACACGGCGGCTCTGACGGAACAGTTGAAACTGGAACCACGAGTCAATAAGGAGGTTTCACATAATGTTACCTATGCCCAGGTTGCAGCTACGGACAACACAAAACATCCATTCATACGGAAGCCACTTCACTCAGCTGTTGTCTCATCTGGTGAAGACAAGATTACCAGCGGCGCTATTATCGAGAAAATAAGGACTGCTGTGGACGCAAAGTCAAATGGACTTCAGGTAGAACGACTGAGAAAAGCCAGGGACCAAAAGGTGATAATAGGATGCAACACTAAAGAGGAATTGGACAAAGTCACAAGTCGCATCAGAAACTCCGACCAGCAACTTCAGATAGAGGAAGTCAAGAACAAAGACCCACTTATCATTTTAAAAGAAGTCCTAGCGTATAACACCGACGACGATGTAATTGCGGCATTAAAAACCCAAAATAAACATATCCTAGAAGGCATTCCATCAGATGACCTAAGAATGATAGTCAAATATAGGCGTAAAACCAGGAACGATCACACTAACCACATTGTGATGCAGACATCTCCTCAGGTCTGGACGCGACTTGTGTCTGCAGGCAAAGTGCATGTTGACTTGCAGAGAATAAGGGTAGAAGATCAATCCCCACTTGTACAGTGCTCGCGATGCCTTGCCTATGGTCACAGTCGAAAATACTGTACTGAGACCATTGATGTGTGTAGCCATTGTGGAGGGGCTCATCTCAAAGCGCAATGTCCGGAATGGCTGGCTAACAGCATACCATCATGTCGCAATTGTCAAAACGAGAAGCAGGATAGGACCGACCACAACGCTTTTGACCAAAGCTGCCCGATACGGAAAAAGTGGGATAGGTTAGCGAGGTCTAGCGTCGCGTATTGCTGAGGTTGCTGCGGGCTCCCAAAACGATCAACGTGCTCTAGGGAATAAAACATACATGGTGCTTCAGTCCAACCTCCAGAGGAAAAAGCTTGCCACCCAGGAACTCTTGATAGAGGCTCGCGACAGAAAAATAGCTTTTGCTTTGGTTCAAGAACCGTATATCGGATCGCAAGGTGAAGTCAAACAGTACGCAGGAACCCGAATAGTACAAAAAACCTTGAATAGAACCAAGCCAATTAAGGCAGCTATCATAGTGTTCGACGAGACATTAGAGATCCTGGAGTGTCCGACCCTGACCTCTGAAAATGTAGCAGTAGCAATTATAAGAACCGACGCATGGGTGGTGGCGGTGGTATCCGTCTATTTCGAGGATCAGCTTCCCATTGAGCCTTATCTGGAGCAGATTAAGAGCCTAAAGGAAGAGTTGGGGGTGCCCATGTTTCTCCTTGGAGGTGATGTAAACTCATGGAGTACTTGGTGGGGAAGTAAACATGAAGATTACAGGGGAGAAATGCTTGTGGGCACTCTCAATGAAATGGGCATGCATATACTGAACGAAGGCACGATACCAACTTTTTGCACGATCAGAGGTGGCAAGGAATATAAAAGCCATGTAGATGTCACGACTTGTAGTCCGGAATTACTACATGTAGCTGAAAACTGGAAAGTGGAAGAGGGCACCACCAGCTCGGACCACAACACCATATCGTTCGGTATATCCCTCAATAAGCCCAAACTTGGAAGACCTAGTAACACCACGAGAAAATATAACACGCGCAAAGCTAAGTGGGACGATTTTGTGTCTGTATTGAAGGGGGCTTTAGAGGAAGAGAATATTAACATCACCACTGTACGGGCAGCAAACAGCAAAGACGAACTCGAAAGACTGGTTCAGGGATATATTCGAAGCGTGACGGCGGCCTGTGAGCAGTGTATACCTAAAATAAAAAATAAAAGGAAAAGGGGTTTACCTTGGTGGACCGAAGAGCTGCACGGAATGAAGAGAAGAGTGGCCACACTGAAGCGACGAATAAGATGCGCGGCTCCTTGTAGAAGGCAGGAAGTTGTAGACGAGTACCTGGAAGCAAAAAGCAAATATGAGGAAAAAACTAAAGAAGCACAAACATCCAGCTGGAAAGAATTCTGCACTAAACAAGACAGGGAAAGTCTCTGGGATGGGATTTATCGCGTCATCGGACAAACAGCAAAGCGCCACGAAGATTCCCCGCTAGTGGAAAATGGACGAGAAATGAATCCGGAGGAATCTGTCAAATTCTTGTCGGAAACATTTTTCCCTGCTGACAAAGAGGACGGTGATAACGAGGCACACAAAGAAGTGAGGAAAAAAGCCAAAAGCTCAACCTCATACTCAGAAGACAACACGGGGAATGACCCTCCATTCACATTGGCAGAGTTGAGAGAAGCAGTGAGAAGCTTTCATCCGAAAAAGGCGCCTGGACCCGACGGATTCACTGCAGATATCTGTCAATCTGCCATAAGTGGGACAGAGGAGGTATTTCTGAGCATCATGAATAAGTGCCTCGAGTTGGCATATTTCCCAACTTCCTGGAAGGAGGCAGCGATAATCGTCCTTCGAAAACCGGGCAAAAGCGATTATACGAAAGCCAAATCGTACAGACCTATCGGTCTTCTCTCAATCATGGGGAAGATTCTCGAGAAATTAATGATCAGGAGAATCAAATGGCACGTGCTTCCAAGAGCGAATCCCAGGCAATACGGCTTTGTCCCCCAGCGCTGTACGGAAGACTCCCTATACGACCTTTATCAACATGTCAAAGACAATCTAAAGAACAAACTTATTAGCGTGGTCGTATCATTGGATATAGAGGGGGCTTTCGACAGCGCATGGTGGCCGGCCGTACAATGCCAATTAGAAGAAAAACAATGCCCTTTGAATCTGAGGAAGCTTGTCGGGAGTTACTTTCAGGAGAGGAAAGTACGAGTTCGGTATATGGGCCGAGAGCACGTTGAATTCACAAGTAAGGGATGTGTGCAGGGGTCCATCGGAGGACCCACATTTTGGAATTTATTATTGGACCCTCTATTGTATGAGCTGGAACGGCAAGGAATATATTGTCAGGCCTTCGCCGACGATGTAGTTCTGATATTTTCCGGACATGAGGTCTCAAAAATCGAGCTGCAAGTAAATAGAGTGCTGAACTGTGTGGGGGAGTGGGGCGTTAAAAATAAGCTGAAGTTCGCACCGCATAAAACAAATGCTATGGTGGTGACTAAAAAACTAAAGTTTGACGCCCCACTCTTGCGCATGGGGAACGACACCATTGAACTGGTTGACGAAATAAAAATTCTGGGACTCATAATTGATAAAAAACTAACATTTAACAGCCATGTGTCATATGTGTGCAAAAAGGCTCTTAATATTTACAAGCAACTCGCTAGAGCAGCGCGAATCTCTTGGGGCCTGGGTCCGGAAATTATCAGAACTATATATGTAGCAGTGGTTGAGCCCGTAGTCATGTATGCGGCGAGTGTCTGGGCAGCGGCGGCAGAAAAAATAACAGTGCAGAAACAGTTAAATGCGGTGCAAAGGGGCTTTGCACAAAAGATCTGCAGGGCGTACCGCACTGTATCACTTAACGCTGCACTCGCATTGACAGGACTTCTGCCACTGGATCTCCGCATTCAGGAAGCTGCTCAGCTTTATGAGGCGAAACGAGGCAAGCCACTGGACGCGGTACTGGGAGATCGGCGGATCGAAGAAAGGGTTTGCTTCTTGAGGGCTCCGCACCCGGCTAGAGATGACGAAATCCTTTTCCAATGTCTCGAAGATGTGTTACCGGAAACCATGGAAAGACACCAGATAGCTGGTCCTCAAATATTCACGGACGGTAGCAAAATAGAAGGAAAAGTTGGGGCAGCTCTCTCTAGATGGGTAGAAGGAGAAGAAGTGGAGTGCAAGAAGTACAAGCTGGAACCGTTCTGCACGGTCTTCCAGGCCGAGTTATATGCTCTCCATCAAGCCATAAGGATAGCTAAACAGCATCCAGTCACCAACATATTCAGTGACTCACGGTCGTCACTAGAGTTGCTAAAAAACCGGAACAACTTTAATCCATTGGCCTTCGCAATCAGGCAGGACATAGCAGAATTGCGAAGCCAAGACAAAAAAGTAAAGTTGTTCTGGATAAGAGCACACGTGGGAGTGACGGGCAATGAGAGAGCGGATCAGCTGGCAAAGGAGGCAGCACTGCGTCTAAAAACGAAATCCCACTACGATCAATGCCCGGTCTCGTTTGTGAAGAACAAAATCAGACATGATACGATCGAAAAGTGGAACGATCGATACGTACAGGGAGAAACAGCAAAAATCACCAAGATCTTTCTCCCAGACGCGGTGACTGCCTATCGCCTTAGAAGGCGATTGAATTTAACGCCGATTTTAGTGCAGATGTTTACGGGACATGGGGGATTTGCGGAGTATCTGTCTAGATTTAAGTTAAAACCGGAACCTGGTTGCATATGTGATCCGGGAAAAGAACAGACCGTGCCGCACATTCTGTTAGAGTGTCCAATGTTTTGTCGACAAAGAAGTGACCTGGAAACAGAAATAAGAACAAAATTATCCTTGGAAACAATAAGAGACATAGTTGACAACAAAAAAACTATAGAGCATATAAAAAAATATATGACGGAAATAGCAAAGTATGTCATTAATAGTAATAAAACCAAATAGCAAATAAAGTAAAATTAGATTAAGAAATAATTACAATATAATATATTGCTATATAATATGTTATAATTGTAAAAATATAAAAATAAAGTCTGTAACAAAATAAAACATACAACACAGAAAAAAAAAAAAAAAAAAAAGAATTATAATATAATAACTCAAGTATTAAATACACTGCATATATCCCACCTAAATGCAAAATCTAAAGATGAAAAATAAATAAATAGATAAATAAAAGCAAAAATACTTACATGCAAGAATAAATAACTAATTATTTAAAATAAATAACAAAATAATTAATGCGTCGAATTTTAAAACTGCAGTCCAATGACTCCGATTATGTTGGAGGACAGTTTAGTACTTTATAATAAAAAAAAAAAAAAAAAAAAAAACCTAACCTAACCTAACCTAACCTAACCTAACCTAACCTAACCTAACCTAACCTAACCTAACCTAACCTAACCTAACCTAACCTAACCTAACCTAACCTAACCTAACCTAACCTAACCTAACCTAACCTAACCTAACCTAACCTAACCTAACCTAACCTAACCTAACCTAACCTAACCTAACCTAACCTAACCTAACCTAACCTAACCTAACCTAACCTAACCTAACCTGTCAGAGTGGAAGATCAATCCCGCTGGTACAGTGTACGCGCTGTTTGGGATATGGGCACGGGAAACGTTTCTGCAAAGAAACGGTAGACGTATGTAGCCACTGTGGTGGCCCTCACATGAAGTCAGAATGCGCCGACTTCCTTTCGGACGTACCGCCAAGTTGCAAAAACTGCTTGAGGGCGAAATTAGAGCACGTCGAACACAATGCCTTCAGTTCTGAATGCCCAACGCGTCGGAAATGGGACGAGATAGCCCGATCAGCTGTAGCGTATTGCTGAGGGCACTCAAGGCAGAATAACACCCTATGGTCTGGTGCAAGCAAACCTGCAGAGAAAACAGCTAGCAACAAACGAGCTGCTCCTTGAGGCGCAGACCCGTGGAGTCGCCGTGGCGCTCCTACAAGAGCCGTATGTCGGTGGATTGGGTAGACTAAAGGACTACAGGGGAGTACGAATATTTCAGAACTCAAATCATGATGAAGGAGTTGTGAAATCAGCAATAGCAGTATTCGATTCTAACCTGGATGTCACCCAATACCCGACATTAACAAATAACAACATAGTTGCACTAAAACTAAAGACAAAAGCCTGGGAAATCGCAGTTGTGTCATTCTACCTAGAACCAGATAAACCTATAGAACCTTATCTCGAACTTCTGAAAAAGATAAGAGAAGAAATAGGCGTTGACAGAATACTAGTTGGGGGTGACGCAAATGCTAAAAATCCTTGGTGGGGAAGCAGTGTTCTGGACCACAGGGGTGAAGAGGTTGCTGGGGCAATAGCGGAGATGGGTCTACAAGTGCTAAACGAAGGTGATACCCCAACTTTTCACACAATAAGGGGCAAAAAGACCTACAGGAGCCACGTCGACATCACGGTGTGCTCTGAAGACCTCCTTGGGCAAATTGAAGATTGGAAGGTGGATGAGAGCATGACGAGCTCTGACCATAATGCTATCAGTTTTAAAATTAATTTAGAAAAATCAAAAGGGACAAACATAGAAAGAACAACAAGGAAGTACAACTGCAAAAAAGCCAATTGGCACCAATTTCGTGAGAAGTTGGAACAATTATTAAAAGTAAAAAACCTAACACACTCGGAAATTGACAAAATTACAAACCCAATGGAATTAGACAACAAAATTCAAATTTACACCAACGCAATTTTAGAAACATGTGAATCGTCTTTCCCAAAAATTAAAAATCAAACAAAACTTACCCTAGCATGGTGGAATGAGGAGCTTGACCGGCTGAAGAAGGATGCCACTACGAAGAAACGCCGTATCCGCTGCGCAGCACCAATACGAAGACCCGGAGTGATCGATGAGTACCTGAAAGCAAAAGAAAAATATGAGACCGAAGCTAAAAAATCACAAATTGCAAGCTGGAAGAACTTTTGCGAGAGGCAGGATAAAGAAGGATTGTGGGAAGGGATCTATAGGGTAATAGGGAGGACTACGAAAAGGCAAGAAGACCTGCCCCTTGTCAAGGGAAATAAAGCGCTGGACTCAAGTGAATCCGCAAAATTGTTGGCGGAAACCTTTTACCCGGAAGACAATGAACAAGAGGACAACCAAGAGCACAGTCTTATGCGGGAAGAAGCCAAGAAAGTAAACGAGATGGACCATGGTGTATCCGATGATCCACCGTTTACTCTTGGAGAGCTGAAAATTGCTATTGACAGCTTCGACCCGAAAAAGGCTCCAGGCTCCGACGGCCTCACGGCGGATATATGCCGAAATGCGATTGACGCGGACCCCGGGATCTTCCTAGCGCTGGCAAATAAATGCCTGGAACTGGGTCACTTTCCCGCAATCTGGAAGGAAGCTACAGTTGTAGTCTTAAGGAAACCTGGAAAGGATGACTACACAAATCCTAAAGCGTATAGACCCATAGGACTTTTGCCAGTGCTGGGTAAGATCCTGGAAAAAATGATAGTTGGAAGGATGAAGTGGCATATCCTGCCTAAACTCAGCCCGCGTCAATATGGCTTTATGCCACAAAAAAGCGCCGAAGGCTCCCTCTACGACTTGGTGGACCACATAAAAGGCAAGCTAAGCTTAAAGAAGCTGATTACAGTGGTATCACTGGACATAGAGGGAGCCTTTGATAGTGCATGGTGGCCGGCTATCAAGGTGAGACTCGCGGAAGAAAGATGTCCCCTAAATATAAGAAGGGTCATGGGTAGTTACCTTCAAAATCGAAAGGTCAGGGTGCGCTACGCAGGTGAGGAGCTTGCGAGAGAAACGACAAAGGGCTGCGTACAGGGATCCATAGGGGGACCTGTGCTGTGGAACTTGCTTTTGGATCCCCTGCTGAAGGGTCTTGAAAAGAGAGGACATTACTGTCAGGCTTTCGCAGATGACGTGGTTTTGGTCTTTGACGGGGATACGGCGATGGAGGTACAGAGACAAGCCAATGCTGCTCTCGCATATGTCCAGGGGTGGGGGGTCCAAAATAAGCTCAAGTTCGCCCCACATAAGACAAACGCAATGGTGGTAACAAACAAGCTTAAATTTGACTCCCCACTGCTGACCATGGGTGGGATCAACATTGGAATGTCTGGCGAAGTCAAAATCTTGGGATTGACTATAGATAACAAACTCACTTTCAACAACCATGTGGCTATACAATGCAAAAAGGCTTTAAACATCTCAAAACAGCTATCCAGAGCTGCAAAAGTGAGCTGGGGCCTCCATCCCGAAGTGGTCAGGACCATATACACAGCGGTTGTGGAACCAGTAATTATGTACGCCGCAAACGTTTGGGCGCCGGCAGCGGAAAAACTGGGGGTCCAAAGGCAACTTAATGCCGTGCAACGAGTGTTTGCCCAAAAAATATGTCGTGGGTATCGTACGGTGTCTCTGCATTCTGCACTGGTGCTTGCTGGGCTTCTCCCCTTAGATTTAAGAATACGAGAAGCGGCAGCATTATTCCGGGTAGGGAGAGGAATATCCAGGCCAGAGCTAGCTGACCGTGAGGTAGAGAAAAGGACAGCGTACATTGATATCCAGCACCCTGCAGAACACGAAAATCTGGACCACATCAGCCTGATAGATAACGAACAGTTAGCAGCTTTTAACAACCAAGCTGTCCGGATATTTACGGATGGCAGTAAGATTGAGGGCAAAGTTGGAGCGGCCTTATCCATATGGGATAACCATAGCGAAACTAAAGCCCTCAAATTGAAACTGTCATCCTACTGTACAGTCTATCAGGCTGAACTACTGGCCATCCATAGGGCAACAGAAGAAATCCTCAAAAGTAAAAAAAATAGCTTCGGAATATATAGCGACTCAAAATCGTCGCTAGAGACAGTTGCGAACCCGTATTCCCTCCATCCCTTGGCACACAAAATACGCCAAAACATCAAAACTGCAAAATACCAGAACAAGGAAATTACACTGTTTTGGATAAAGGCACATGCAGGGTTGGAGGGAAATGAACGCGCGGATACACTTGCAAAGGAAGCAGCCCTTAAGAAAAAGACCAAACCGGACTACGACCAATGCCCGATCTCCTTCGCAAAACGCGAAATACGAATGGAGTCCTTAGTCGAGTGGAATCAGCGATATAAGACCGGCGACACAGCAAGGGTAACGAAAATATTCTTCCCTGATGCTATAGAGGCTTTTAAATTAACAAGAAAAATTGAGCTCACCATGGTTCTGACGCAAGTGATGACAGGGCACGGTGGATTCTCCGCGTACTTGAATCGCTTCAAGTGCAAGGAGAGTCCATCGTGCATCTGCGAAGAAGTCGATGAATCCATTGAACACGTCCTCTTCAAATGTCCGGTGTATGGCCTACATAGATACGAAGCTGAACATCTAATCGGTGAGGCTCTGGTCTGCGAAAATGTAAAAAGTATTATGAAGGATGGAGAAAAAAGACAGGAATTTCTGAAATACTGTGTAAAAATTGCAAATAGGGTAATAAATAGAAATAAATAGAAAAGAAACATATGATGTATATATATATTGAAATATATATGTAACAGACATATAATAAAAGATGTAAAATAACTAACGTATACACAACACCACGTAAATCATAAATATTAAGATGCGAAAACAAATAGTACAAAACATAATAATTAAATAAAGAAGACGAAGAAACCTATAATATTTAAAACAATAGAATGCATAACGTAAAAACAGTCTCCAATCATGTTGGAGGTATTAAAATTAAAAAAAAAAAAAAAAAAAAAAAAAAAAAAAAAAAAAAAACCTAACCTAACCTAACCTAACCTAACCTAACCTAACCTTTTTTTTTTTTTTTTGACGCGGGGAATGCGTTACGCACGATGTGTGGGACTCCCGGCGCCCTGAGAAGGGCACTGCTCCGCCCTGAGAAGGACGGGGTATGACCCACTAAACCCCGCGGTGTTCCACCTGGCACCATTAGGGCGGGAACACGGGTACGCTTTCGCATTCCTCCGCGAACCCGCCGGTGCTGTCCGCTTGCGCGAACCCTCCACGTCTCGGGTTGGGAGGAGCGACACGCTAGCTCCTCCCACCCCGATCTCCTACACGGCGTGATCTGCGAGGAACACGACGCAGATCACACCCTCCTCCTCGGCCTCCACTCCACCAGTATTGTAGCAGACTCCATCGAGAGTCTGCTACGGGGAGGCCATGTGGCAGATCAGGTCTGTGGCTCTGCCACCGACCACACCTCGGCCGCAGAGGATAGGGCAAGCGGCGCACCGTTATACCGGCATGCCTCCTCCTCTGCGGCCCCACCAGTGCCGTTCCCAAGGAACGGCCACGCCAGCTCACAGGGGGTAGAGAGATGATCCCTCCCCACCCCCTATGATCTCGCCTCGGCCGCAGAAGATAGGGAGAACGGCGCACCGTAATACCGGCACTCCTCTTCTTCTGCGGTCCCACCTCGTTGCGCGTCCACAGCGGACTTTTTCAGCCCGCTGGGAGCGCCCTCCTCGGCCAGCCTGGGATCCAAACAGGCCGGCCCTGGTTGCCTCTTCGCTTCACCGTGGGGGACCAATCCACGGTTACTAGAGCCCCCCCGCCACGACAAGGCGAGCAGAACCTAACCTAACCTAACCTAACCTAACCTAACCTAACCTAACCTAACCTAACCTAACCTAACCTAACCTAACCTAACCTAACCTAACCTAACCTTTTTTTTTTTTTTTTTTTTTTTTTTTGACGCGCGGAAATCCTCATGGATACCCAGACGCCCGGGGCGGCGGCTGGGTTATGTCGGACTCTTACCGACTAAAACCCCGCGGTGTTCCACCACACACCTTTAGGCGGGAACACGGGTACGCTTTCGCATTCTTCCGCGAACCCGCCGGTGCCGTCCGCTTTCGCGAACCCTCCACGATCGGGGTGGGAGGAGCTATCCACCCCGAGCTACGAATTGATGTGGGCTGCCGGGAACACGAGGCAGTCCACATCCTCCACGAAGGCCCTTACTGGCTCGAGTGGCCGGTTTTCCCCGCCGGCCACCCGAAGAGCCTTCCCTAGGGCGGAAGGAGGTGGGCATAAGCCCTCCTTCTTCGCCCTGCCCTCCGTCTGCGGATTGGAGCCGAGAGGGGATCTTCCTCTCGAGTCCGCTCCGCTGCCTCTTTCTGCGACATTACTGCCTCGCAGAAGGAGACCATTGCCTCCCACGACCTTCTGTCGTCGACCATGGCCTTAACCACGGCCGGCAAGGAAAGGTCGCCACCAACGACAGAGACGAGCGCGGATCGCTCGTTCGCCCACGCTTGGCACACCTCCAGGGTGTGGTCGGCGGTGTCCTCACTGCTCGCACAGTGATGACACACCGCCGACAACTCCCTGCCGGCTATGCGGCACAGGTACCTGCCGAAGCATCCGTGCCCCGAAAGAATCTGAACCAGCCGAAAGGTTAGCGAGCCGTGACGCCTATCCACCCACTCCTTTAGGACTGGGCGAACAGCCACCACGGTCCGCAAGCCCGCGTTCGGCTCTTGGAGCCGTTGCGCCCACCGAACGAGCATTTCGCTTTGAGCGTCCTGCCGCCACCTCTGTATCTCGTCAGGGGGAGGATAACTCCCCTCTGCTCTGACCTCCGCGGATCGCTGATACACCTCCGCCAAAACCTCGGCGTCAAGGTCCCAGGGAGGCGTACCAGCGAGGACGCAAGCCGCCTCATGCGACACAGTGCGGTATCCTCGGATGGCTCTGACGGCTAAGACTCGCTGCGGACGTTGCAGCAGAGCCCTATTCAGGCCAGTCAAAGCCCCGACCCACACTGGCGCCCCATATAGGGCCATCGAACGGACCACACCCGTGTACAGGCGCCGACAGGTCCGGCTTGGTCCTCCTATATTGGGGAGCAGCCTCCCGAGAGCAAGAGCGGTCTGGATCAGCTTTGGAGCTAATCTCCGGAAGTGCTCTCGGAAGTTCCACCTCGAGTCAAGATAAAGCCCCAAATATTTCATCTGGGGCTTAACCTCGAGTCGTGTTCCGTCAATCGTAATGTTGGAACCTGCAGGAGGCCCCCTCCTTGGTCCGTGAAAACACAAAACCTCGGTTTTGTTGAGGGCAACCCTTAGGCCCAACATTCGAATTCGCCCAACCACTAGCTCTACACCAGCAGTGGCGAGCGCTGCCGCCTCCTCGTAGCATCCTCCCCGGGCCGTGACTAGCGTGTCATCCGCATAACAGACAACGTCAAGGCCCGAAGGGAAGGCACCTCGCAGAACCCAGTCGTATCCGATGTTCCACAGAAGCGGCCCCAGGACCGATCCTTGTGGAACACCGCATCGCACCGCTCGCCTGTGAGTTCTGCCGTCTTGTCCAACCCATACTACCCACCTATCGGTCAGGTAGGCCTCGATCAATTTCCTCAGGTACAGTGGAAGATGATGGTACCTGAGGGCCTCCAGGATGATGGAAAAGGGCAGCGAGTTGAACGCATTGGCTATGTCCAGAGACACCGCGAGCAACACGCCGCCAGAGGCAACCGTCTCCTCCGAGAGTGCTTTAACACGAATGATCGCATCAATGGTGGATCGGCACTCTCGAAACCCGAACTGTCGGTCGGACAGATCGGGGCCTACCCGATACATGTGTCGGATGATGCGGAAGGCAATAATGCGCTCAAAGAGCTTTCCCGCATCATCCAACAGCACAATGGGGCGCAACGGGATCGATCCCGTGGTGGGGATCTCGTCCAAGGAGCGCCCATCCTTCTGTAGAAGGACCAACCGGCCCTCCTTCCAGCAGTTCGGGAACTGGCTTGACGCTAGGCAACGGTCGAGAAGCTCGGTAAGGTGAGCCCCCAACGAGTCCAACGCCAATGCCAGTACCCGACCCGGGACACCATCTGGCCCCGGCGCAGTCCTCTTAGCTCGGAGTTTGAGTGTAGCCCTCCTGAATTCAGCAAGCTCCAGCTGAGGAACCTCTTCGACAGCCTCATTTTCCCCTGAGGGATCCGCCATCGCTGGAGGAGTAAGATTAGGCCCGTCCGGAAACAAGGCCGTCACCGCTCTCTCCACCAGCTGAAGCTGAAGGGTTTCCGTAACCGGGGGCACCTGTGGGCGAAGTTTATTCCTCGCCGCACGGTACGGGCGCCCCCACGGATCCCTATTGAGGTCCTCGAGCATACGCTGTCTGCCTTCATTCTTGGACCTGCAAATTGCCACCTGAAGAGCTTTCTTGGCTTCCAGGTACCGGCTGTGGAGCAGGTCCGCCATCTCGTCACTCCGGTTTCTCAAACGTCTGTATCTGGTGGACTCACGGCGCGCCGCAACGCATGCCGTGCGGAGGTCAGCAATCTCCTGAGTCCACCAGTACATTTGCCTCCTAGAGGGGTTGCGCTTGGCGCGGGGCATGGCAGCGTCACAAATGCGCGTCAGAGCGCCCCTGAACTGCATGGCCTCCTCACTCACCTCAGTTGACTCACTGGGCTGCATCGTCCATGATTGAACGATAGCAGCTTCCGCCAACAGCTCCTCGTTGAGGTGAGCGAGAGACCACCTGGGAAAGGCCGAAGACCTTGCTTCCCGCTGACGAAGATAATCGTCACGTGGAGTCGACGTGGAGACTTCAAATCTGATGTATGGGTGATCAGAAAGAGCCTCCACATCCCCCAAAACGCGCCAGTTTGATACGTGCGCGGCTAATGCAGGGCTAGCGAACGTTAAGTCCACTATGGACCCACCCTGCCGTCGCACGCACGTATGTGCTGAGCCTTGGTTGAGCAGCACGAGGCCACACAACAACGCCCACTCCTCTACTGCCTCGCCACGACTGTCAGTCGCCGGAGACCCCCAAAGCGTGTTTTTGGCATTAAAGTCTCCGAGAACGATGATTTTTCTCGAAGACGACCGCCTAACAGCCGCCCCCACGCGTTCGAGGAAAGCCTCGTACTCTGTGAGGGACCTGTTTGGGGAGAAGTAAACTCCGACGACTAAGATGTCACCCCAGACTGCAGAGACAAAACCGGGTTCCCTGTCCACAACAGACAGGGGCAGGGAATCCGGGCCAGTCGAAACGATGATGGCCACAGAGCCCCCGGTATCTCCCGCCCAGTTGGGCTGCGAAGACACGAAGTAGGGCTCTGAGGCAACCGTCACGTCCACCGACCACTGCAGCATGGATTGCAGGAACAAATCCTGCGCACCAGCGCAGTGGTTTAGATTACCTTGTAGGAAGCGATGGTGAGTAGCCATTAATGACCGGTCTCCATCGCCTCCCGGGGCGGCTCCCCTGAACTACGGATGGGAGCGTCTGGGGTCCTGACAGACACTCTCTTCCCCTTCTTTGGACGCACGCACCTGCGACCCCCAGGAGCATGCCTCGCCGGTCTCCCGGCCGCCTCACATATCGGGCAGTGGAAGTCGCCCGTGCAGTCCACTGCTTTATGGTCAGCCCCACCACAGCGGAAGCAGTTCCGACTGCGATCCTCCTTGGAGCGGCATTGGAGCGCAGTGTGGCCAATTTCGAAGCATTTAAAACACTTCATGGGCTTAGACTCCAATAGCTGCACACGGGCTGAACTCCATCCAACCAAGAGGCGGCCGCATTGACCCAGGCTCTTAGCTGCTACCACTGGGCACTGCACAAGGACACTACTGGCCCCAAACAGGCCAACTTTTATGGGCCCTACCTTGATGTGCTCACGAGAGCATTTCGTGGCAATGATAATAGCAGCCACAATGTCCGCCGCAGTGACAGAGTCGTCCAAGCCAGTAATGCGTAGATCTGCGCACTTTACTGGACGGGCAACTCGGACTTCCTCCGGTAAAACTTCTCTTAACCTGGCTGCTAAGAGGTCAGCTTTGTTCCCGCTTCCCTCACCAGGGACCTCCAGAACTCGGGCTCCAGTAGCAGCCAGGCGGAAGTTCAGCCCATTGATACCAAGCTGGGCTAGGTTGACTGATTGCTTGGCCTTCATCAGCACCTTTTCATAGGTAAGGCCCTGCTCAGTTGCCTCCAGAGGCAGTGTTAGTACCACTGCAGCGGACCTTGGAGGCCGCAGCCTGCCTACCGTCGACTTTGCCTTCTTGGGCTTCGCCTTTCCGCGTGGTCTTGTATTGTCTACATGACTCACCGGAGGCTTAGCCAAAGTCGGCGCAGATGGACCTGCCGCGTTAAGAGGCCGCTGCGGCATCTTTTTTCTTTTGCCCCTTTTGACCACTTCGCTCCACGACTCCTCCCGTGTAGGTTCCGGATCCCGTGAGGTTTCCGTGCCTTGAGTGGGTGCCGAAGTGGATGGGACGGCCACCTTAGTGCGAGCCATTTCAGTCCCTTTCGTTTTGGGTGGCATCTTGCTGCCGCTCGCCCGGGAATGCGAGATAGAATCTGCCTTTAGGGGCGGACGCAGTCTCTTTTCCGGAAGGAGCCGGTCTTTGAGGCCCTCCAGCTTGGCATCGATCATAAAACCGATGTCTCGCATCAGGGAGGACCTCAAATCCTCCTCACTTCCTTCAACCACCCGCGCAGGAGCAGGTGCAGGCTCTGGTTGGCGGACTCGCTCAGATCGTAGGCGGTCAGTCTCATTTCTGAGAGCAACCACCTCATCTCTGAGCACCTCCATTTGGGTCCGCAGATCCGCATTCTCTGAGCGCAAAGCCTGCATCTCCTCGTCCGACGTTCTGTGTGACAGAACAGTCGCCACCTCCTCGATCTGAGTCGCTGCTAGCTTGAGGGCATTCACAAAAGTGCCCTTGAGGTTTTTTGACTTGGATGCCACCTGCCTAATGGCAGAGACTCCAGTTGCCACCCGTTTGGCGAGAGAATCTGAAGGCACACGTGCCAGCTCCCGCACGACCGCTGCGACCTCCTTTTCCGCTTCGAGGTCAAGCTCGGCCCTCACTGCTTTTGCAGCAGCCTCCTTAGCCTTTGCGAGGCCCATATAATGCCCTGTAGTGGGCGGCCGCCCTCGTCCTCGCTTGGCTGTATGTTTCGGCTTAGGTCCAACTATGCCAAGGCTATCACCCGACTCACTGTCAGTGTGACCCCTGGCACGTTTGGACCGAAGACCGGATTTCACCGAGGCAGTATCCGACAACGCAGTGTCCGTTTGATACAGGTCAGAATCTGACCCATTCCCCACGGACACCACGTCGGAATTCGACTCGGTTCTCCTCGTTGTTGTGGGCAGGCGGGAAACCACCGCTGCCCGATCTTTCTTTCCACTTTCTTCTTTTTTAGTTTTATATTCAACATCCATCTTGTTCCCACGAGTAGCTAGGGAAATAAACACACCACCCCGCAGAGCCCCGCATGCGGGGGGCCGGCTACAAATAGACCCTGAGGGCACCAGGTACCTATCAGGGCCCCACCGTTTGCGACTGAGCTCCCCCTCAGCCACGCAGCCACAGGCACGGTTGGTAACACCAGGGCTTGGGGTTCTTGGTGATTCTTAGCCACAGCTGGAAAGGGGGCGTCCATAAATTACGTGAGGTGTTTTTTTAAAATTTTTGACCCCCCTCCCCCCCTGGTGAGATGTCGTGAGATTTTATTCAACCCCCTCCCCCATCCCCCAATCTCACGTGAGATTTTTCAAAATGTGAGTTTTTTACGTAAACGCGTTGGATTGTTATTGTAAAAAGAAAAAAAAAATGTTTCGAGCTTTTATTTACGACTAGTAATCAATATTGCTGAGAGTTTAATTATAAGTGTAATAAAAATTTAACAACAGAATACTTAAATCGTAACTAGATTAAATCTTAAGCATGTACAATCTGGATTAAATGGACCAAAAAAGTATAATTTTTTGTTGTTTCAATTATTAAAAAAAATTGCGTGATATTTGCCAAGACCCCCCCTCTCTCCAACGTAAGATTAGATGAGATTTGACTCAACCCCCTCCCCCCCATAAACATCTCACGTAATTTATGGACGCCCCCAAAGAGGAGATCGGTAAACCAATCTCCAGTCGCCAACTGCGTTGCCCGGGATGTGCCGGGGAAGCAGGTAGCCTTCGTGAAGTACAAGTACCCACACGACTACTACCCACCTCCCACTCTAGGAGGCGACCACCAAACATCCCAACCTAACCTAACCTTTTTTTTTTTTTTTTTTTTTTTTTTTGACGCGGGGAATGCGTTACGCACGATGTGTGGGACTCCCGGCGCCCTGAAAAGGGCACTGCTCCGTCCTGAAAAGGTCGGGGTATACCCACTAAACCCCGCGGTGTTCCACCTGGCACCATTAGGGCGGGAACACGGGTACGCTTTCGCATTCTTCCGCGAACCCGCCGGTGCTGTCCGCTTGCGCGAACCCTCCACGTCTCGGGTTGGGAGGAGAGATCCACCACGAGCACCTCCCAACCCGAGCTACACGACGTGATCTGCTGGGAACACGACGCAGATCACATCCTCCTCCTCGGCCTCCAGTCCACCAGTACTGCAGCAGACTCCATCGAGAGTCTGCTGCTGGGAGGCCATGTGGCAGATCAGATCTGTGGCTCTGCCACCGACCACACCTCGGCCGCAGAAGATAGGGCAAGCGGCGCACCGTTATACCGGCATGCCTCCTCCTCTGCGGCCCCACCAGTGTCGTTCCCAAGGAACGGCCCCGCAAGCCCGCAGAGGGATAGGGAGAGGATCCCTCCCCAGCCTCCGCGGCCCCACCAGGGCCGCTCCGAGGGAACGGTCTCGCCAGCTCGCAGGGGATAGGGATTCGGGTTCTCCCCACCCCCTGTGATCTCGCCACGGCCGCGAGAGATAGGGAGAACGGCGCACCGTAATACCGGCACTCCTCTTCTCCCGCGGTCCCACCTCCTAGCGCGTCCGCAGCGGACTTGTTCAGCCCGCTGGGAGCGCCCTCCTCGGGCCAGCCGGCGACTCCGAACAGGCTGGCCCGGTTGCCTCTTCGCTTCACCGTGGGCTCCCACAACCACGGTTACTAGAGCCCCCCCGCCACGACAAGGCGAGCAACCATCGGGGGGGAACCTAACCTAACCTAACCTAACCTAACCTAACCTAACCTAACCTAACCCAACTATATCAGTTAGAATTATTATATATTGACGGGGTCAGGGACCCTATCCAACTTTACTTTTATACTTGTGTAATTAATTACACACGATAATTTGACAGGGTCTGTGACCCTAAAATTTCTCTGTTCAATTATCTTCTATTTTATCAAAAATCTCTTACATTACCTTCTTTACAAATTTTATTCGTTTAAATTTTTTAAAACTTTTACAAACCTTATAGTTTCTTCACTCCCTCCATTATGTTTTGCGGAACCAGAACGCCCATGAAAAAGGCTGAGAGCAACTCATCACCTCCCAAAACTTCCAAGGTGAGGCGAAGTATTGACGTCTGGGAGGCGGCTAACGCTGACACTACACCTCTAAATAGAGGTGTTGGACGACAGAAGCCCGGTGAGGGTGGCTGGACCAGCCGTTTCGGCTGAGAGACCCGTGTCGGCTGAAAAAGCCAAAAGCAACCCAGTGACAACGCCACCACTGGAAAGGAGGACACCACCAGCCGGTGGCATTATCCTGTCAATTCCAGTGGGAGCGAACAAACCTGAGGGGAAAAAATACGCCACAAAGACGCAGGAGGCTCGAACGTATCTAATGAGGGCTAAAATGCAACTAAATGCCTCTAAGACTATAAAAAAGGAAATAAAGCTCTCAGTCTTGGAATCCCTGGATAGGTTATATCAGCTTGTCAAGGAAGCGGATAAGCCTACGAAAGACACGCCGGATGAAGCCCCCGCAGATCGCACATTCATGGTGAAAGGAGACGAAAACCCACTTGCAGCGAAACTTGAAGAGCACATGAAGACCTTACAGGAAACCAACGCCAAAATAGAGGCTCTTAACGACAACCTCCAAAAACACAAAGAGACCTTGGAGCAGGTGCCCCCCCTGACTTATGCGAGTGTGACTGCAACCCAAAGCGGAAGCCAATTACCGAAACGTAGTACGCTTCACTCGGTTGTAGTCACCTCAGAAAACGAAGCGGACACCGGGGAGGAGGTTCTCGAAAAAGTGAGAAAACTGGTAGACGCTAAAGAGGGCTGGGTACAAGTCGAACGAGTTCGCAAGGCAAGAGACCGAAAAGTGGTCATGGGTTTCGGTACAGTAGAAGAGCGAAACAAAGTAACGCGAAGGCTCGAAAAAGACGGTAAAGGTCTCTCCGTCGAGGAGGTAGCAAATAAAGACCCCCTTCTGGTTCTCAGGGACGTCCTATCAGTTAACACTGACGACGATGTCCTCAAGGCCTTCAGGAACCAGAACCGGGCAATCTTCCGAGACCTTGACGAGGCGGAAGATAGGATCAGCGTGAAGTATAGGAGGCGTACGCGAAACCCCCATGCTGGACACGTGGTCGTTAGTGTATCACCAACCGTCTGGAGAAGGGCCCTCGAGCAGAAGTCCGTACACATCGACCTGCAGCGAGTCAGGGTAGAGGACCAATCCCCCCTGGTACAGTGCAGCAGGTGCCTGGGATACGGCCACAGTAAACGCTTCTGCAAAGAAGCGGCTGACCTGTGTAGCCACTGTGGCGGCCCCCACCTTAAGGCGGATTGTGCGGACTGGAAGACTGGCGCACCACCGCAATGCCGGAACTGCACGAGGGCTGAACTCGAAAACGTGGCACACAACACGTTCAGTCAGGACTGCCCAGTGCGTCGAAAACGGGACGCATTAGCTCGCACCTCCATTGCGTATTGCTAAGGGCAACCACGGCAACAACAACACATACCGGGTATTCCAAGCCAATCTACAGCGCAAAAGGCTAGCGACCGACGAGATAATGCTCGCAGCCAAAAACCAGAAGGCAGCAGTGGCACTCCTCCAGGAACCATATGTCGGCGGCCGGAGATCCATGAAGGGGTACAGAGGCGTGCGGATATTCCAGAGCACTGGCGCGGAGGAGGGTACTGTAAAAGCGGCTATAGCCGTCTTCGACCCAGACCTTAATGTCATACAGTACCCAGAACTCACCACCAACAACATCGTGGTGGTGGGGATCCAGACCACTGCCTGGAGGATCACACTGGTCTCTTTTTACCTTGAACCGGATCTTCCCCTACAACCGTACATGGATCATTTCAAAAAGATCGAAGCCAAATTCGGTTCTCGAAAGTGGCTTATCGGGGGAGATGCCAACGCGAAAAATTCTTGGTGGGGAAGCCCTAAAATTGACAATAGGGGAATAGAAGTGGCAGGGACGCTCGGGGAAATGGGTATGGATATCCTGAATAAAGGAACGACCCCGACCTTCTGCACCATAAGAGGGGGAAAATGCTTCCGAAGCTTCGTGGATATCACAGCGTGCTCCACAGACATATTAGACCTGGTCGACGACTGGCGAGTCGACGAAGGATTGACAAGCTCGGACCACAATGGTATGGTCTTTCGTATTCGGCTTAAAAAAGCGAAGGGGATTAAGATACACAGGACTACTAGGAAATTTAACACAAAGAAAGCCGATTGGACTAAATTTAAAAATAAACTCAAAGAATTACTTTTGGAAAGAAATATATCAAAATTAAACATAGATCAAATCACCACTGTTGAAGAAATAGACAGGATGATAGATTCATACACTGAAAGTATCACCCTCTCGTGTACAGAATCAATGCCGACGAAGAAACATAAAGACGAAATAGACATACCATGGTGGTCCGAGAAACTTGCTAAAATGAAAGCCGAGGTCGCCACAAAAAAGCGTCGAATCAGAAACGCAGCCCCCGCGCGGAAAACCTATGTTGTGGAGGAATATCTTAAGGTTAAGGGAGAGTACGAAGCGGAAGCAGCAAGCAAATATTTGGCGGAAACCTTTTATCCGGAAGACCTTCAAGACGACGATAACGCCGAACACCGACAAGTCAGGGCTAAAGCTGAAAATGTTAACGGTGACCAGCACGATGGTTCGTGTGACCCACCGTTCACTATGGCGGAACTCCGTGCAGCGTGCGGTTCTTTCAACCCCAAAAAGGCCCCCGGCACCGAGGGGTTTACAGCCGATATTTGCCAACGAGCTATCGAAACCGACCCCGAGACCTTCCTGGCTCTCTTGAATGCGTGTCTTAGGCTCCACCACTTCCCCACAGCTTGGAAGGAAGCGGTAGTGGTGATCCTGAGGAAACCGGGCAGGGCGAGCTACAATACACCAAAAGCCTACAGGCCAATTGGCTTGTTGCCAATATTAGGCAAAATATATGAAAAAATGATTGTAGCTCGCCTAAAATTCCATCTCCTTCCGACAATGAGTACTCGCCAGTTCGGGTTCATGCCGCAAAGGAGCACCGAGGACTCCCTCTATACCCTGATGCAGCACATTAACAGTAAGCTCAGTCAAAAGAAGCTAGTGACCATAGTGTCTTTGGATATAGAGGGAGCCTTCGACAGCGCCTGGTGGCCGGCCATGAGAATCCTACTGGCTGAGGAACAGTGTCCTATAAACATAAGGAAGGTGATGGACAGTTACCTCAGGGACAGAAAAGTTAGACTGCGCTACGCCGGGGAGGAGGTCTCCAAAGGCACCAGCAAGGGATGCGTCCAAGGCTCCATAGGAGGACCGATCCTGTGGAATCTCTTGCTGGACCCGCTCCTTAAAAGCTTGGAGGGGAGGGGTGACTTCTGCCAGGCATTCGCCGACGACGTTGTGCTTATCTTCGACGCAGACACAGCGCTCGAAATAGAGCAGCGCGCAAACGATACCTTAAACCACGTAAGGTCTTGGGGTGTCGTAAATAAGCTCAGATTTGCACCGCACAAAACAAGTTGTATGGTAATTACGCGGAAACTTAAATACGACACCCCAAGGCTGAGCATGGACGGCGTACCCATCGCTGTGGCAAAATAGATAAAGCTGTTGGGCGTCACCATTGACAATAAGCTTACCTTTAAACCGCACGTGGCGAATGTCTGCAGAAAAGCGTTGGCGATATATAAGCAGTTGAGTAGAGCTGCGAAAACCAGTTGGGGTCTCCACCCGGAGGTGATAAAGATCATCTATGTTGCCACAGTGGAGCCAATTGTTCTGTATGCCGCTAGCGTATGGGCACATACTACCCAAAGGATAGGAATACGAAAGCAGCTCGATGTAGTTCAGCGAGGAATAGCGCAGCGTATGTGCAAAGCATACCGGACGGTCTCGCTCCACTCAGTGCTGGCGCTCGCGGGCATTTTGCCGCTCGACTTGAGGGTTCGCGAGGCAGCCCAACTTTATGAAGCCAAGAGGGGAGTGCCACAGGCCGTCCTGAAAGACAGAGTGGTGGAGACGATGGCGTCAGCATTAGAGGCACCGCATCCCACAGAGCGAGTTGAGTTGAAATTCGAGTGCCTGGTAGACCGTGAACAAGTAGCTGCCCACTCCGGATATGACATCCGGATGTATACAGACGGCAGCAAGATTGAGGGTCGAGTCGGTGCCGCAATTTCCATATGGAACAACGAGTTGGAGACTAAGGCCCTCAAACTTGCCTTGGAAAGTCACTGCACTGTCTACCAGGCCGAACTCCTCGCAATCTGCGTGGCAACTCGCGAAGCCAAGAAACTATCCGCCCAAAGCTTTGGCATATACAGTGACTCTATGGCTGCTCTCCAAACCGTCCAGAACCCGAGCTGTTTCCACCCACTAGCCGTAGAAACAAGGGAAAACCTAAAAACTCTCTCCCTCCAGAACAAACTGGTTGAGTTGTTCTGGATAAAGGCTCACGCGGGACTGGACGGAAATGAGAGAGCAGACACGCTCGCGAAGGAGGCAGCCAAGAAGTCAAAGCGCAGAACCGACTACGATCTGTGTCCGGTTTCATTCGTCAAGCGGAACATCCGCATGGCATCGATTGACGAATGGAACCGGAGGTATATCGAGGGCGAAACTGCATCTGTAACGAAAATGTTCCTACCAAATGCGCTCTCGGCATACAGAATAAGCAAAAAGATCGAGCTGAACAACATTCTCACACAGGTGATGACGGGGCACGGTGGCTTCTCCGCATACCTGAACCGGTTCGGGTGCAAGGGGAACCCATCGTGCGCCTGCGATCCGGATATCCCCGAGACAGTAGAACATATTCTCTTCGAGTGTCCAATATTTGGTTACGAAAGATTTAACATAGAGCAAACGTTGAACAAAGAAATAAATAAAGAAAATGTATTTACCATATTCGATAGTAAGGATAGATATAAGTTCATTGATTATTGTATACAAATAGCTAGAACCGTAATTTTAAGAAATAAAACTTAGAAAACATGTATACTTACATAATATAATTGTATATTAATGTTAAGTATAACAAATATGTAAGAAAACTTAGTCAATAAGTCCAAAATATTATTGGTGGTGGTTATTAATGTTAATAGAATAAGATTGTATCTATAATAAAAAAGAGCATGAAAACTGCCCAAAAGAGCATGAAAACAGCCCCAACAATTAAGGTTTTTAGCCGGTAAGAATCCGGCACTATCTGGGTTCTCCCTTCCCAGATGTCTTTGGAAGATTTTCCTTAATTGTTTAAAAAATATATATATTAAAAGTAAAAATAGTCTCCGATCACGTTGGAGGTAGAGTGATAAAAAAAAAAAAAAAAACCCAACTATATCTCGACTGAAAATATTGATATTTTGATCGGACTTTTTTGTTTTTCCTGCGTGTTTAATTTGACCCGAGTGTGCTGTGCACTTTTTGGAGCGATCTTGCGCGAATTTTTCAGTTTTTAGCGAAATTTCAGTTTTTTCATACATTGTTAAATTTCAAATTTGCATAACTCACGATCGGCTTAACCGATTCGCGTGATTTAAATTCTCAATAGCCTGGTGCATTGTCCTTCACATCCTGACTGCGTGACGACGCGCTTGCGCGCCATCCGCCATATTGACTTTTTCAAAAACACCCATTTTTCAGGGTTTTTTCTAAATTTCCCAAATTTTTTCTATTACCGCTACCCTGAAAACACTTACCATCTTGTCCAGCGTCGCGAGCCGCATCCAACGACGTGCCGCACGCCGAGATCTGGCACCTGAAAAGCGAAAAATTTCAAATTAAAACTTAATTCTATAGAATACCTACCGACCGAGGCTACCTGGTCAACCTCGACATTTTTAAAACTAACTATATCTCGACTGAAAATATTGATATTTTGATCGGACTTTTTTGTTTATCAACTCGGACAAATTTTGAAATTTTTGTTTTCTTTTAATTTTATATTTACGACTTTATTGAGTCTACCTTTTTTTTTTTTTTTTTACAAATTACTTCTTTTATCTTTTAAATTTGACGACCATACCACCGTCATGTCGGTACATAGAACTCCCGATAAAAGGACCGGGGGTGAAAACTCACCTCTTAACATAGAGACAAGCGTCAGACGCAGCATTGGGGAGTGGGAGGCTGCAAATTCAGACACCGTTAACCTTAATAGCTTGACTCAGACGACGCAGGCAGGGCCCGCTAAAGCAAGGACGAGGCAAACTATGTCACAGGACAGAAAGATCTCAGCGACAGCTCCAAAAGCTCCCCGTTTAGATCCCATCTCACCCCAGGTGAAACACATAAATAGGGTAGCTGAAGCCAGATATTGTTTAAATAAAGCAAAATTAAACCTTAACAACTCCCGGAACATAAAGACGGACATCAAAGTAAGCGTTATAGAAGCGATAGATAGGCTCTACCAGCTGGTTAAGGAGTCAGAAGCAGATGCTAAGAAGAAAACGGAACAGGAAAAAGATGTCCGTGGGAGAGTGGAGGACGTTCTACCGGAGATTGACTCTACTTTCTCCATTAGCATGACCCAGACGACTCCAATCACTACGCAGTTAGAGCAGCAAACAAAGCTTCTCAAGGAATACGGCAAAAAACTGGAAGAACTTAAGGAGTCTGTGGACAAACAGGGAGACACTCTAGGGCGAATGACAACAGCGACCTATGCAAACATCACAGCTACCCAGCCTAGTCTCACTAAGCCTCTACTGGGACGAAGCACCTTACACTCCGTCATGGTCTCTTCCAAGGACGAAACGGACTCGGGAGAGGACATCCTTAATAAGGTATACGGAAAGTCGTCGACGCGAAAGAAGGATGGGTAACCGTAGAAAGAGTAAGGAAAGCTAGAGATAGGAAAGTGATAATGGGCTTTAAGACTACGGAAGAAAGGGATAGGGCAAGAGGCAGACTTCAAAAAGAAGGGACGGACCTCAGCGTCGAGGAGGTGAAGAACAAAGACCCGCTGCTGGTTCTCTTCAGCGTTCTCAACATCCATACGGACGAGGACGTTTTGAAAGCGCTTCGCAACCAGAACCGGGAAGTTTTTCACGGCCTCGACGATGAGGAAAATAGAGTGGAAGTGCGCTACCGGCGGAGAACAAGAAACCCGCATACAGGACACATCGTTGTGCGCGTCTCGCCGACCATCTGGCGAAGGGTAATTGGACTGGGATTCGTTCGCATTGACCTGCAGAAGATCAGAGTGGACGACCAATCTCCGCTGGTCCAGTGCACAAGGTGCCTGGGCTACGGACACGGAAAGCGCCACTGCACGGAATCCACGGACATGTGCAGTCACTGTGGTGGCCCTCATTTGAGGTCTGAATGTGCTGATTGGTCAGTGGGAACACCTCCAAAATGCCGTAACTGTGCTGCTGCAAAACTAGGCAACACAGAGCACAACGCCTTTGCTCACGAATGCCCAACGCGGCGGAAATGGGACGAATTGGCACGAACGTCGGTAGCGTATTGCTAAGGGCACCCAAGGCAATGCGGCATTATACAAAATTGTGCAGGCAAACCTCCAACGAAAGAAACTGGCGACCAATGAACTATTGCTTGAATCTAAAAAGCGAGGGGTGGCTGTCGCTCTTATCCAGGAGCCTTACTTGGGAACAGACAAAGTAATGAAAGGTCAAAGGGGATTCAGGGTGTTCCAAAGCATCAACCCAGGAAATGGGACTGTAAAGGCGGCAGTAGTTGTGTTTGATGAAAAACTAACAGTTATACAGTACCCAAAACTCACCACAAACAACATCGTTGTGGTGGGAATCCGAACTGATGCTTGGGAAATCACCCTGGTCTCTTATTACTTTGAAAAAGACCAACCCATAGAACCGCGACTAGACCACCTCGGTAAAATAAAGAAAGAGATAGGTTCTAAAAGCTGGTTGATTGGAGGTGACGCCAACGCAAAAAGTACGTGGTGGGGAAGCCCGACCATTTGCCACAGAGGTGAGACGCTGGCTGAGACTCTCGAGGAACTAGGGCTCAACATACTCAACTCAGGCCGGATCCCAACTTTCGACACGATAAGAGGTGGAAAGCGCTACACGAGTTATGTGGACGTAACTGCGTGCTCTACAGATATCCTTGACTTGGTATGCGACTGGAAGGTGGATGAGGGTCTAACGAGCTCGGACCACAACGGCATAGTATTTGACATCTTATTGAAAAGGAGTGAGGGAGTCAGGGTACTCAGAACCACGAGAGTCTTTAACACCAGGAAAGCAAAGTGGTCTGACTTTCGTGAGAAACTCAGCCAACTTTTGCAAGAACGAGATATCACGCTCTCGAGTTTAAATAAAATTAACTCCGTGGAACAAATAGATGAGACCATTGGCGCCCTCACAAAAGCTATTCAAGACGCATGTTCCACAACAATGCCTAAAAAGAAAACGAAAGATGTACTTACCCTGCCGTGGTGGTCCGAGAAGTTGGCCGAAATGAAGAAGTCAGTCGCTACCAAGAAGCGTAGAGTCCGTTGCGCCGCCCCAGCTCGAAGGTCGAAAGTTGTGGAAGAATACCTGAAAGAGAAAGAGGAGTATGAAAGTTTCGCAGCCAAAGCTGAAATCGAGAGCTGGAAGGACTTCTGTTGCAAACAGGATAGGGAGGGGGTTTGGGAGGGGATTTACAGAGTGATTGGAAGAACTGCACGTAGGGAAGAGGACCTGCCGTTGGTGAACCAAGGGGAAGAACTGGATGAGGAGGGGTCTGCTAAATTATTAGCGGAAACCTTCTACCCAGAAGATCCCCCGGAAAAAGACAATCCCTACCACCAAGAAATAAGGATCAAGGCAGAAGAAGTGAACGCAGACGAACAAGCTGAGACCTGTGACCCGCCGTTCACAATGTTTGAACTTAAGAAAGCGTGCAGTTCTTTCAATCCTAAAAAGGCTCCGGGTGAGGACGGCCTAACTGCAGACATATGCCTTCAAGCAGTGGAAGCTAACCCTGAACTCTTCTTGGCAATCATGAACAAATGCTTGTCATACCATCATTTTCCCGAGGATTGGAAGGTGGCAACAGTAATCGTTCTTAGGAAACCAGGAAAGGAGGATTACACAATCCCCAAAGCCTATAGACCCATCGGCCTCCTTCCGGTTCTCGGGAAAATATTTGAGAAGATGTTGGTGGCCCGCCTCAAGTTCCATCTAATACCGAGGATGAGTACCCGCCAGTATGGATTCATGCCGCAGAGAAGCACCGAGGACTCCCTCTATACACTTATGGAAATCATTCGCGAAAAATTGGACGAAAAGAAGGTCATAGTGATGATATCGCTAGATATAGAGGGAGCCTTCGATAGCGCATGGTGGCCAGCCATAAGAGTCCGTCTGGCGGAGGAAAGGTGTCCTCTGAACTTGAGGAGGACTTTTGACAGCTATCTGCATAACAGAAGAGTCAGGTTACGCTACGCTGGGAAGGAGATCGAAAGGCAAACGAGCAAGGGCTGTGTCCAAGGATCCATCGGAGGACCTATATTGTGGAACCTCCTCCTAGACCCACTCCTCAAAAACCTAGAAGAAAGAGGTATTCACTGCCAGGCGTTTGCCGATGATGTTGTGCTGCTCCTCGATGGTGACACCACACATGAGGTCCAGAAGATGGCAAATGCAGCTCTTGAACATGTTCGGGCGTGGGGTGACCATAATAAATTAAAGTTCGCACCGCAAAAGACCATGGCAATGGTAATAACGAGAAAATTAAAATATGACACCCCGCGCCTGAGCATGGGCGGAGCTCCTATAAGCCTGACAAAGGAAATTAAGATGTTGGGTGTCACCATCGATGACAAATTGACATTTAATGCACATGTCTCGAAAGTCTGCCGGAAAGCCATCGGGGTGTATAAACAACTGTCTAAAGCTGCTAAAGCCAGCTGGGGGCTACATCCCGAGGTTATACGGGTAATATATACTGCGACCATTGAACCCATTATATTGTATGCCGCCAGTGCATGGGCGCCAGCCGCAGACAAGCTGGGTATCATAAAACACCTTGGAACAGTGCAACGAGGCATAGTACAAAAGATTTGCAAATCTTATCGCACTGTCTCACTGAACGCTGCCCTCGTAATAGCTGGAATACTTCCACTCGACCTCCGTGTTCGAGAAGCGGCTTTGCTTTATGAGGCTCGAAGAGGAGTGCCTCAGGCGATGCTTGGGGACAGGGAGGTCGAGAGGATGGCCCCAGCGATAGGCGCTCTGCATCCAGCTGAGCAGATAAAAATCGAGGTGACCAGCCTAGTAAATCAGGAGCAGGTAGAAGCCCAGGACTGTCTGGAAGTCTGTATATACACGGATGGGAGCAAGATTGATGGTAAGGTTGGCGCAGCACTATCAATTTGGACTAGCGGGACCGAGACCAAAACCATCAAGCTTGCTCTCCCAGGCTACAGCACAGTGTATCAGGCGGAACTGCTGGCGATATGCGTGGCGTCCAGGGAGATTGTAAAAAATAAAAAAGCGGAAACGTTCGGAATCTTCAGCGACTCGATGGCAGCTCTCCAGACAGTGCAAAATTACGATTGCCTCCATCCGCTAGCGGTTGAAATCAGAGACAACCTGAGAGTGATGTCTCTCCAGAATAAAAAAGTATCTATATTCTGGATCAAAGCACACGCCGGATTGGTAGGCAATGAGAGAGCCGATACCTTAGCCAAAGAGGCCGCTGGAGATTCCAAACGCAAACCAGTCTACGACCGATGCCCGATCTCGTATATCAAGCGCAACTTGCGCTCCGAGACGCTTCTAACCTGGAACCAGAGATACATAAACGGCGACACGGCATCCACGACAAAAGTCTTCTTCCCCTGTGTGGTGACGGCGTACAGGATAGTGCGAAAGATGGAGATAACGATGCTGAGAACAAAAATACTGACGGGGCATGGCGGGTTCTCCGAATACTTGAATCGCTTCAAGTGTAAGGAGAACCCTTCATGCCCTTGCGATTCGTCAACAGCTGAAAGCATTATCCATGTCCTCGTAGAGTGTCCGATCCACTGCAAAGATAGGCACGACCTGGAACAGAAAATAAATTTCAAGATAGAATATAATACAATAAAAGAAATAATGTTAAACAAAAATAGGTACAAGTTCTTAGAATTCTGCGAAAAAATTGCTAGAATAGTGATAGAAAGAAATAAAACTGCATAGGAAATTAATGCTTTACTAAATATCTGGTGCATATTATAGTTAAGCATGAAAATAAATAAGTATGATAATAATTTGGAAGGCAGATCTAAAATAAAAAGACAAAATTTAGGATATATTATAGAAGAATATAAAATTTAAAGAAAGAAAATCGAATGAAAAATACTTAATAACTATCTTTAAATAAGCACATTATTACCAATTGTTAACGAAACAACAAGGATATGAAAATGACTCCGATAATGTTGGAGGTATGGGAATTTAAAAAAAAAAAAAAAAAAAAAAAAAACCTAACCTAACCTAACCTATCCCAACCTTTTTTTTTTTTTTTTTTTTTTCGGAGGGGAAAATGCGTTACGCATACCACTCGGGGGCAGGGGGAGGAACCCGAGTGGTTATGTGGGACTCCCGTATAGGATAATGAGACCCACGGTATACCCACTAAAAACCCCCCCACCTCCTCCTCGCCGCCTTGTGACGGGGTTACGGGAACGCTTTCGCAAAACAACCGCGACCCCTTCGGCAGCAGCCGCCCGAAAGCGGCTCCATCGCGAAGCGCCCGAAGGCCCTCCACGATAGGCGCACCAGATGGCAGGGTGCGCCTTCCTCCTCGGCCTCCACCAGTACTGTAGCAGACTCCCCCCGAGTCCGCTACTGGAGGCCACGGGTACCAGTTATCAGGTACCCGGTGGCAGATTGGGTCTATGGTTCTGCCACCGACCACACCTCGGCCGCAGAGGAGAGGGCAAGCGGCGCACCGCTCCCGACATGCGTCCTCCTCCGAAGCCCCACCAGTGTGCCGTTTCGACGGAACGGCCCCGCAAGATCGCAGGGGATAGGGAGAGTGGCACAACGTAACACCAACACGCCTCTCCCCCTGCGATCCCTCCACGGCCCGCAAAAGAAGTGGATCACAGAGACTCCTCTTCTTCTGCGGTCCCACCTCCATGCGCGTCCGCAGCGGGCTTGTTCAGCCTACAAGCCCGCTGGGAGCGCCCTCCTTGGGCCAGCCACGGGCCGGCCCTGGTTGCCTCTTCGCTTCACTGTGGGTGACCAATCCACGGTTACTAGAGCCCCCCCGCCACGACAAGGCGAGCAACCATCGGGGGGGAACCTATCCCAACCTAACCTAACCTAACCTAACCTAACCTAACCTCGGTAGCGTATTTCTAAGGGCACCCAAGGTAATGCGGCATTATACAAAATTGTGCAGGCGAACCTCCAACGAAAGAAACTGGCGACCAATGAACTATTGCTTGAATCTAAAAAGCGAGGGGTGGCTGTCGCTCTTATCCAGGAGCCTTACTTGGGAACAGACAAAGTAATGAAAGGTCAAAGGGGATTCAGGGTGTTCCAAAGCATCAACCCAGGAAATGGGACTGTAAAGGCGGCAGTAGTTGTGTTTGATGAAAAACTAACAGTTATACAGTACCCAAAACTCACCACAAACAACATCGTTGTGGTGGGAATCCGAACTGATGCTTGGGAAATCACCCTGGTCTCTTATTACTTTGAAAAAGACCAACCCATAGAACCGCGACTAGACCACCTCGGTAAAATAAAAAAAGAGATAGGTTCTAAAAGCTGGCTGATTGGAGGTGACGCCAACGCAAAAAGTACGTGGTGGGGAAGCCCGATCATTTGCCACAGAGGTGAGACGCTGGCTGAGACTCTCGAGGAACTAGGGCTCAACATACTCAACTCAGGCCGGATCCCAACTTTCGACACGATAAGAGGTGGAAAGCGCTACACGAGTTATGTGGACGTAACTGCGTGCTCTACAGATATCCTTGACTTGGTATGCGACTGGAAGGTGGATGAGGGTCTAACGAGCTCGGACCACAACGGCATAGTATTTGACATCTTATTGAAAAGGAGTGAGGGAGTCAGGGTACTCAGAACCACGAGAGTTTTTAACACCAGGAAAGCAAAGTGGTCTGACTTTCGTGAGAAACTCAGCCAACTTTTGCAAGAACGAGATATCACGCTCTCGAGTTTAAATAAAATTAACTCCGTGGAACAAATAGATGAGACCATTGGCGCCCTTACAAAAGCTATCCAAGACGCATGTTCCACAACAATGCCTAAAAAGAAACCAAAAGATGTACTTACCCTGCCGTGGTGGTCCGAGAAGTTGGCCGAAATGAAGAAGTCAGTCGCTACCAAGAAGCGTAGAGTCCGTTGCGCCGCCCCAGCTCGAAGGTCGAAAGTTGTGGAAGAATACCTGAAAGAGAAAGAGGAGTATGAAAGTTTCGCAGCCAAAGCTCAAATCGAGAGCTGGAAGGACTTCTGTTGCAAACAGGATAGGGAGGGGGTTTGGGAGGGGATTTACAGAGTGATTGGAAGAACTGCACGTAGGGAAGAGGACCTGCCGTTGGTAAACCAAGGGGAAGAACTGGATGAGGAGGGGTCTGCTAAATTATTAGCGGAAACCTTCTACCCAGAAGATCCCCCGGAAAAAGACAATCCCTACCACCAAGAAATAAGGATCAAGGCGGAAGAAGTGAACGCAGACGAACAAGCTGAGACCTGTGACCCGCCGTTCACAATGTTTGAACTTAAGAAAGCGTGCAGTTCTTTCAATCCTAAAAAGGCTCCGGGTGAGGACGGCCTAACTGCAGACATATGCCTTCAAGCAGTGGAAGCTAACCCTGCACTTTTCTTGGCAATCATGAACAAATGCTTGTCATACCATCATTTTCCCGAGGATTGGAAGGTGGCAACAGTAATCGTTCTTAGGAAACCAGGAAAGGAGGATTACACAATCCCCAAAGCCTATAGACCCATCGGCCTCCTTCCGGTTCTCGGGAAGATATTTGAAAAGATGCTGGTGGCCCGCCTCAAGTTCCATCTAATACCGAGGATGAGTACCCGCCAGTATGGATTCATGCCGCAGAGAAGCACCGAAGACTCCCTCTACACACTTATGAAAATCGTTCGCGAAAAATTGGACGAAAAAAAGGTCATAGTGATGATATCGCTAGATATAGAGGGAGCCTTCGATAGCGCATGGTGGCCTGCCATTAGAGTCCGTCTGGCGGAGGAAAAGTGTCCTCTGAACTTGAGGAGGACTTTCGACAGCTATCTGCGCAACAGAAGGGTAAAGCTTAGGTACGCCGGAAAAGAGATTGAAAGGCAAACAAGCAAGGGCTGTGTCCAAGGATCCATTGGAGGACCTATATTATGGAACCTCCTCCTAAACCCACTCCTCAAAAACCTGGAAGAAAGAGGTATTTATTGCCAGGCGTTTGCCGATGATGTTGTGCTGCTCCTCGATGGTGACACCACACATGAGGTCCAGAAGATGGCAAATGCAGCTCTCGAACATGTTCGGGCGTGGGGTGACCATAATAAACTAAAATTCGCACCGCAAAAGACCATGGCAATGGTAATAACCAGAAAATTAAAATATGATACCCCGCGCCTGAGCATGGGCGGGGCTCCCATAAGCCTGACAAAGGAAATTAAGATGTTGGGTGTCACCATCGATGACAAGCTGACGTTTAATGCTCACGTCTCAAAGGTCTGCCGGAAAGCCATCGGGGTGTATAAGCAGCTATCCAGAGCAGCCAAAGCCAGCTGGGGGCTCCACCCTGAAGTGATACGGGTAATTTACACCGCCACGATAGAGCCAATCATACTGTATGCCGCCAGCGCATGGGCGCCAGCCGTAGATAAGCTAGGAATTATCAAACATCTTGGAACAGTGCAACGAGGCATAGCACAAAAGCTTTGTAAAGCTTATCGTACTGTTTCCCTGAACGCTGCTCTCGTAATATCTGGTATACTTCCGCTCGACCTCCGTGTTCGTGAGGCAGCTTTGCTTTACAAGGCTCGGAGAGGAGAGCCTCAGGCAGTACTGGGGGACAGGGAGGTCGAGAGGATGGCGCCAGCGATAGGCACCCTGCATCCAGCGGAGCAGATGAAGATTGAAGTGTCCAACCTAGCAAATCAAGAGCAAGTGGATGCCCAGGATGGTCTGGAGGTCCATATTTATACGGACGGGAGCAGGATTGATGGTAGGGTTGGCGCCGCCCTGTCCATTTGGACTAGTGGGACCGAGACCAGGGCCATCAAGCTTGCTCTCCCGGGCTACAGCACGGTGTATCAGGCGGAATTGCTGGCGATATGCGTGGCAACTAGGGAGATCGTTAAGAATAAAAAAGCGGAAACATTCGGAATCTTCAGCGACTCGATGGCAGCTCTCCAAACAGTGCAAAATTACGATTGCCTCCATCCGCTAGCGGTTGAAATCAGAGACAACCTGAGAGTGATGTCTCTCCAGAATAAAAAAGTATCTATGTTCTGGATCAAAGCACACGCCGGATTGGTAGGCAATGAGAGAGCCGACACCTTAGCCAAAGAGGCCGCTGGAGATTCCAAACGCAAACCAGTTTACGACCGATGCCCGATCTCGTATATCAAGCGCAGCTTACGCTCTGAGACGCTTCTAACGTGGAACCAGAGATACATAAACGGCGACACGGCATCCACAACAAAAGTCTTCTTCCCCTGTGTTGTGACGGCTTACAGGATAGTGCGAAAGATGGAGATAACGATGCTGAGAACACAAATACTGACGGGGCATGGCGGGTTCTCCGAATACTTGAATCGCTTCAAGTGTAAGGAGAACCCTTCATGCCCTTGCGATTCTTCAACAGCTGAAAGCATTATCCATGTCCTCGTAGAGTGTCCGATCCACTGCAAAGACAGGCACGACCTGGAACAGAAAATAAATTTCAAGATAGAATATAATACAATAAAAGAAATAATGTTAAATAAAAATAGGTACAAGTTCTTAGAATTCTGCGAAAAAATTGCTAGAATAGTGATAGAAAGAAATAAAACTGCATAGGAAATTAATGCTTTACTAAATATCTGGTGCATATTATAGTTAAGCATGAAATAAGTATAAAAATAATAATTTGGAAGCAGTTCTAAGATAAAAAGACAAAAAAAAAAAATAAAATAAAATTAAGATATATTTATAAAAGAATAGAAAATTAAAGGATAGAAAATGAAAGTTGTAAAAATACATAATAACTATCTTAAAATAAGCACATTATTACTAAATGTAAACTAAACCACAAGAAGGAAAGAAAATGACTCCGATTATGTTGGAGGTATGTGAGTATAAAAAAAAAAAAAAAAAAAAAAAAAAAAAAAAACCTACCCTAACCTAACCTAACCTTTTTTTTTTTTTTGTGACGCGGGGAATGCGTTACGCACCTTACCTTCCGTTGGGGGAGACGGAAGGCGTGTGTGGGACTCCCGGCGCCCTGAAAAGGGCACGGCTCCGTCCTGATAAGGACGGGGTATACCCACTAAACCCCGCGGTGTTCCTGCATCGCCTGAGTGGCGGTGACATGGGTGTCCGGACGAGCCTTAGTCTTCCACATCACCACCGGCGACCTGCTCGCCTACATAAGGCCGGGCCCGGCATGCCCCCTCTGATTAGGGGGGCTGGTGGGAATAACCGGGAACACCGAGTTATTTCCACCCAATAAAGGTAGTGGCCTGTGCAATGCAGGCGGCGGCGCCCCCGCGCCTCCGGCCTGCTGACCACCACCAGGGATGAGAAGATGGCGATCATACATTCGCCTTCTCATCCCTCTTCTACGTCTGCGGAGCGATGGTGCGAATGGGCCATCCTCTCGCTCACGCTCCGCGGACTCCTTCTGTGAGATTACTTCTTCACAGAAAGAGGCTACCGCCTTCCAGGCTCCTTCACTATCAAGCATGGCATTGACCACGCTTGGCAGTGAAAGGTCCTGGCCAACAACCGCGCAAAGCACACGGCGCTGTTCCTCCCAGTTTGGACAAACTGCGAGGGTGTGCTGCGCTGTGTCTTCCGCCGCGCCACAGTGGTGGCACGACGCGGATTCCTCCCTCCCGATTCGGTGCAGATACGATCCGAAGCATCCATGCCCGGATAGCACCTGCACCAAACGGTAGGTGAGAAAACCGTGCGGACGTTCGACCCATTGGTCCACAACTGGACCTATAGCGTCCAAGGTGCGACGGCCATATTGCGCCTGAGCCAGTTGCTCTGTCCATAAGCGGAACATAGCTTCTCTTTCTTCTAGCCTTTTGGTGCCAACTTCATCTGGCGCTGGGCGCAGGCCCTGCGCTTTTTGCGCGGCCGTCCATTCGTAAACGGCAGCCAAAACGCCAGCTTCCAGCTCCCAGGGAGGGGTGCCGGCAAGTGCGCAAGCGGCAGAGTGCCCTATAGTGCAATAGGCTCTCGCCACTCGCCCTGCTATGATCCGTTGGGGCCTGCGGAGGAGAGCCGCATTCTCCCTCCTAGCGACTGCGTCCACCCATATAGGGGCGCCGTAAAGAGCCATGCTCTTTAGGATTCCGGCATAAAGGCGCCGGCATCTGGTTTTTGGCCCTCCCATATTTGGAAGGAGCCAGCTGAAAGAACCAGCCGCCTTGAACCTAACCTAACCTTTTTTTTTTTTTTTTTTTCGGAGGGGAAAATGCGTTACGCATACCACTCGGGGGCAGGGGGAGGAACCCGAGTGGTTATGTGGGACTCCCGTACAGGCTAATGAGACCCACGGTATACCCACTAAAAACCCCCCCACCTCCTCCTCGCCGCCTTGTGACGGGGTTACGGGAACGCTTTCGCAAAACAACCGCGACCCCGTCGGCAGCAGCCGCCCGAAAGCGGCTCCATCGCGAAAGCCCGAAGGCCCTCCACGATAGGCGCACCAGATGGCAGGGTGCGCCTTCCTCCTCGGCCTCCACCAGTACTGTAGCAGACTCCCCCCGAGTCCGCTACTGGAGGCCACGGGTACCAGTTATCAGGTACCCTGTGGCAGATTAGGTCTATGGTTCTGCCACCGACCACACCTCGGCCGCAGAGGAGAGGGCAAGCGGCGCACCGCTCCCGACATGCGTCCTCCTCCGCAGCCCCACCAGTGTGCCGTTTCGACGGAACGGCCCCGCAAGATCGCAGGGGATAGGGAGAGTGGCACAACGTAACACCAACACGCCTCTCCCCCTGCGATCCCTCCTCGGCCCGCAAAAGAAGTGGATCACAGAGACTCCTCTTCTTCTGCGGTCCCACCTCCATGCGCGTCCGCAGCGGGCTTGTTCAGCCTACAAGCCCGCTGGGAGCGCCCTCCTTGGGCCAGCCACGGGCCGGCCCTGGTTGCCTCTTCGCTTCACCGTGGGTGTCCAAACCACGGTTACTAGAGCCCCCCCGCCACGACAAGGCGAGCAACCATCGGGGGGGACCTAACCTAACCTTTTTTTTTTTTTTTTTTTTTTTTTTTTGACGCGGGGAATGCGTTACGCACGATGTGTGGGACTCCCGGTGCCCTGAAAAGGGCACTGCTCCGCCCTGAGAAGGACGGGGTATACCCACTAAACCCCGCGGTGTTCCACCTGGCACCATTAGGGCGGGAACACGGGTACGCTTTCGCATTCTTCCGCGAACCCGCCGGTGCTGTCCGCTCGCGCGAACCCTCCAGTTGTTCTCGGGGTGGGAGGAGCCCGCGGCCGATCGCTCCTTCCATCAACCACGAGCTCCTCCCACCCCGATCTCCTACACGGCGTGATCTGCGAGGAACACGACGCAGATCACACCCTCCTCCTCGGCCTCCACTCCACCAGTATTGTAGCAGACTCCATCGAGAGTCTGCTACTGGGAGGCCATGTGGCAGATCAGGTCTGTGGCTCTGCCACCGACCACACCTCGGCCGCAGAGGATAGGGCAAGCGGCGCACCGTTATACCGGCATGCCTCCTCCTCTGCGGCCCCACCAGTGCCGTTCCCAAGGAACGGCCACGCCAGCTCGCAGGGGATAGAGAGACGATCCCTCCCCACCCCCCGCGATCTCGCCTCGGCCGCAGAAGATAGGGAGAACGGCGCACCGTAATACCGGCACTCCTCTTCTTCTGCGGTCCCACCTCCATGCGCGTCCGCAGCGGGCTTTTCAGTCCGCTGGGAGCGCCCTCCTCGGGCCAGCCGCAGGCCGGCCCTGGTTGCCTCTTCGCTTCACCGTGGGTGACCAATCCACGGTTACTAGAGCCCCTCCGCCACGACAAGGCGAGCAACCATCGGGGGGACCTAACCTAACCTTTTTTTTTTTTTTTTTTTTTTGACGCGGGGAATGCGTTACGCACCTTACCTTCCGTTGGGGGAGACGGAGGCGTGTGTGGGACTCCCGGCGCCCTGAAAAGGGCGCGGCTCCGTCCTGGCTGATAAGGACGGGGTGTACCCACTAAACCCCGCGGTGTTCCTGCATCGCCTGAGTGGCGGTGACATGGGTGTCCGGACGAGCCTTAGTCTTCCACATCACCACCGGCGACCTGCCCGCCTACATAAGGCCGGGCCCGGCATGCCCCCTCTGATTAGGGGGGCTGGTGGGAATAACCGGGAACACCGAGTTATTTCCACCCAATAAAGGTAGTGGCCTGTGCAATGCAGGCGGCGGCGCCCCCGCGCCTCCGGCCTGCTGACCACCACCAGGGATGAGAAGATGGCGATCATACATTCGCCTTCTCATCCCTCTTCTACGTCTGCGGAGCGATGGTGCGAATGGGTCATCCTCTCGCTCACGCTCCGCGGACTCCTTCTGGGAGATTACTTCTTCACAGAAGGAGGCTACCGCCTTCCAGGCTCCTTCACTATCAAGCATGGCATTGACCACGCTTGGCAGTGAAAGGTCCTGGCCAACAACTGCGCAAAGCACACGGCGCTGTTCCTCCCAGTTTGGGCAAACTGCGAGGGTATGCTGCGCTGTGTCTTCCGCCGCGCCACAGTGGTGGCACGACGCTGATTCCTCCCTCCCGATTCGGTGCAGGTACGATCCGAAGCATCCATGCCCGGATAGCACCTGCACCAAACGGTAGGTGAGAAAACCGTGCGGACGTTCGACCCATTGGTCCACGACTGGACCTATAGCGTCCAAGGTGCGACGGCCATATTGCGCTTGAGCCATTTGCTCTTTCCACAGTCGGAACATGGCTTCCCTTTTCTCTAGCCTTTTGGTGCCAACTTCATCTGGTGCTGGGCGCCAGCCCTGCGCTTTTTGTGCTGCCGTCCATTCGTAAACGGCAGCCAAAATACCAGCTTCCAGCTCCCAAGGAGGGGTACCGGCAAGAACGCAAGCGGCAGAGTGGCCTACGGTGCAGTAGGCTCTCGCCACTCGCCCTGCTATGACTCGTTGGGGCCTGCGGAGGAGAGTCGCATTCTCCCTCCTGGCGATCGCATCCACCCATATAGGAGCGCCATAAAGAGCCATGCTCTTTAGGATTCCGGCATAAAGGCGCCGGCATCTAGTTTTTGGTCCTCCCATAGTTGGAAGGAGCCAGCTAAAAGAACCAGCCGCCTTGATGAGACGCTCTGACAGGGCGCTGAAGTGCGCTCCGAAACGCCATTGCCCGTCCAATGTAAGGCCCAGATATTTCATCTGGGCCTTAACCTCCACCCGTACTCCGCCGACGATAATGTGAGGGTCTGGAGGAGTACGCTGCCGGGGCCCCGGAAAGAAAAGTGCCTCTGTCTTCTCTAGAGCCACCCGCAGGCCCAGGCGACGGATTCTCTCAGCGACTAAAGTCCCGCCCGCCGAGGCCAGCCGCGCCGCCGCTTCAAAGGTTTTCCCTCGAGCGGTGACGAGAGTATCGTCCGCGTAGCAGATGACACTCATGCCTGGCAGAAGTGCACCCCGGAGTAGCCAGTCATACCCGATATTCCACAGGAGCGGCCCAAGAACCGACCCCTGTGGAACACCAGTCTCTGCACTTCTACGGCCCAGGTGGGCGTCCCTGTTGATGAATAGGACCTCGCGGTCCTTAAGGTAGTCTGCCAACAGGGTCTGCAGGTAGTGGGGCACTCCATGATAACGGAGAGCCTCCAAAATTGCAGAATGAGGGATAGAATTGAAGGCGTTGGCTATATCAAAAGATACAGCCAACACTCCCTCTCCCCTCTCCGCAGCCTCCTGGGTGACGCTTTTAAGCCTCTTCAGGGCATCTATTGTGGACCGGCCTTCCCGGAAACCAAACTGTTTGTCGGATAAATCTGGGCCGGTCAAAGATAGGTGCTCCTTCAGACGGGAAGCTATGATCCCTTCAAAGAACTTCCCCGCCTCTATCAGGAGCACTATCGGTCGATATCCTGACGGTGCATTAGCAGGTCGTCCCTCTTTGCGCAGTAGGCATAAGAGTCCCTCCTTCCAGGATTTCAGGAACTTCCCAGCCTCAAAGCAACGATTAAAGAGGTCCCGAAATCTGTCCTCCATAAATCGTACGACGATCGCCAGCACTTTCGCCGGTACACCGTCGAGGCCCGGCGCCGTCTTTTTCAGACGGAGGTGCAATGCCGCTCCTCTGATCTCCTCGACTGAAACTGGGTCAAACCCGTCAGTCGGAGAAGCACTTCCGACCGGGGGATTCATTCCTGGAGGGGTAATGAATTCGGTGCGGTCAGGGAACAAAGCCCGCACCACATTCTCTAAGAGAATGGGCTCAAGAGTCTCTGTCAGTGGGGGACCAATGGGGCGCAGTTTGTTGCGCGCCGCCTTGTACGGTCTCCCCCACGGATCGTTGTTTAGACCCTCAAGCATCTCCTCCCTGGCCCTGTCTTTTGCCGCCGCTATCGCCGCTTTGAGGACGCGCTTTGCCTCTTGATAAGAGGCATATAAGCGGTCCTCGTTTTGTTCGTCTCTGCGGCGGCGGCGGCGGCTCCGCGTGTATTCCCTCCGGGCCGCTACACAAGCTGCGCGAAGGTCCGCGATTTCTACCGACCACCAATAAACGGCCCGACGAGGAGGAGGCCGGCAAGATCGAGGCATGCTTGCGTTGCACACCTCGGTCATAGCTTCTTGCAGCTGAACAGCAGCCACGTCTACATTGGAACTGGTGGGAGCACCAAACCAATCCTGCACGAATGCCGCCTCACAAGCTATATCCCGGTCCAAACGGGTAAGAACCTAACCTAACCTAACCTAACCCAACTATATCTCGACTGAAAATATTGATATTTTGATCGGACTTTTTTGTTTTTCCTGCGTGTTTAATTTGACCCGAGTGTGCTGTGCACTTTTTGGAGCGATCTTGCGCGAAATTTTCAGTTTTTAGCGAAATTTCAGTTTTTTCATACATTGTTAAATTTCAAATTTGCATAACTCGCGATCGGCTTAACCGATTCGCGTGATTCAAACTCTCAATAGCCTGGTGCTTTGTTCTTCACATTCTGACTGCGTGACGACGCGCTCGCGCGCCATCCGCCATATTGAATTTTTCAAAAACACCCATTTTTCAGGGTTTTTTCTAAATTGCCAAAAATTTTTCTATTACCGCTACCCTGAAAATACTCACCATCGTGTCCAGCGTCGCAAGCCGCATCCAACGACGTGCCGCACGCCGAGATCCGGCACCTGAAAAACAAAAAATTTCCCCGCCCAACCCGCCCAACCCACCCTTGTGAGGTTTTGGTATATCACCTCGGTCAATTTGCAAAAATTTTACCTTCTTTATTTTTCTTTTTTGGGACTTTTTTGAGTCCTTTTATATATTAGGACCCTGCTAGCTAGCTAGCTTATTAAGTAGTCTATATTTTGGACCGAGTTATAAATTATAGCTATAATACGAATGACCTTTTTGGTATAAAGGGATATACATTGAGTAGTTCTATTGTTTTAAATTATTGACAAGTACCCTAGTAAGTTACCCCTTTTTCACCAAAATGTACGGATTTAGAACCCCAGTCAAGAAAACCGCGCAGTCCCGAACTTCGCCGGACAGACTAGTGGAATCGCAACCACTTACCTTGACCTCCTCGACAGACTCGTCCCTCGAGTCAAATGAAAGACGTGGTACATCTGATGTGGAAACGGTACCTAAAACGCCACCTCACCTCACCTCTTTTTTTTTTTTTTTTTTTTTTTTTTTTTTTTTCCATATAATATAATTTATATATTCTATATTTATTTATACTTACCTTGGTTTTATTTATTTCGTTCTTCATATGCCCACTTGCCCAGTTAATTATAAGTATATTATAATCAATGTCAAACAAATTGATATGTTGCGAGAGGTGGGGCCAGGGACTCATAGCACGGGGTCTCCTAGTTTGGGTTCCTGGCTCCCACAATCAGTAACTGCTATTTGAAATTGTATTCCACTATTACGTAACTAAATCCACTATCATTACATTATGTGACTATGCTGTAATACTGTTTGTGGGAGCGAAATAAAAGTTTTTATTATTTATTATTATTATTAAATATCTTTCTAGAGTTCTCAGGCACCACTGCAGATTGACCTCACTGTCACTAAGACTAAACCAACTACGAGCCTCTCGCAGAGTGTCAGGGTCACTGCTCGAAGATCTTCCACGGAGGGCAATAAGACTTCACCGAACTCGGTTAAGTACATGAACCGAACAACTGAAGCTAGAGCGTATCTACAAAAAGCCAAACTACACCTAAACAACTCACGAAACCTAAAAACCGATATTAAAACAGAGGTGACGCAAGCGGTAGAAAACCTGTATCGACTAGTGAGGGAAACTGAGGCAGAACTAAAAGAGCTCAAACAGGGCCATATCGTAGGAGAAAAGACGCAAAACAGCACCGGTGAATCTAAAGAACAAAATAATGATAGTATAGGGCAGGACCTTATTATATCAAAAATTGAGGAAAATAAAAAATTGTTATTGGAAAATAACGAAAAAATGGAAGAAATGAGACAACTCCTGCAGAAACGGACAGACTCTGCGGATGGAGCGACATATGCCAGCGTGACTGCGGCTCATCCATCAAACAGATTCTCAGAAAGAAGAGCCCTCCACTCGGTAGTAGTGGCCTCAAGGGACGAAACCGAAACTGGAGAGGATGTTCTTAAGAGAGTAAGAGAAGCGGTTGACGCAAAAGAGGGTTGGATCCAGGTGGAAAGAGTCAGAAAGGCTAAGGATAGGAAAGTTGTCATGGGCTGTAAAACAAAGGAGGAGAGAGAAAAGATTAAGGAAAGGCTTAGAGTAGCAGGAGACCACCTCATTGTCGAAGAAATGCAGAACAAGGATCCGCTTCTGGTCCTCAAGGATGTCTTACTGATCAACAGTGATGAGGACATACTGAAGGCGTTGAGGAACCAGAATCGAGATGTTTTTCATGGACTCGCCAGTGAGGATGATCGCCTTGTCATCAAGTACAGGAAGAAAGCCAGGAATCCTCTTACCAATCATGTGGTACTAAGTACATCCCCGGTTATATGGAGACGTGCGACTGCGGTGGGGACACTGCACATTGATCTGCAACGGGTTAGAGCTGAAGACCAGTCTCCACTTGTGCAATGCTCGCGTTGTCTGGGATATGGTCACGGCAAGCGATTTTGCAGGGAGACTGTGGACCTGTGTAGTCATTGTGGCGGTCCTCACCTAAAAACAGAATGCGCCGAGTGGCTGGCCGGAGGATTGCCATCGTGCAAGAACTGCAGTAAGGCCGATTTAAGTCGGAGAGAGCATAACGCATTCAGCAACGACTGCCCAGTACGTAGAAAATGGGAGGCACTGGCTCGCTCCGCAGTAGCCTACTGCTAAGGTTGCACCTGGCCCCACTCCTCACTACAGGATGTTTCAAGCAAACCTCCAAAGAAAAAAATTGGCAACTGAAGAATTACTTCTAGAAAGTAAAACACAAGGGATTGCCATGGCCCTGATCCAGGAACCCTACATAGGTGGCACAAAAACCATGAGAGGATACGGAGGTGTGCGGATCTTTCAAAGCGCTGAGCAGGGAGAAGGGGTAGTCAAGGCGGCAATACTGATCTTTGATCCCGACCTGGACGTTAAGCAATACCCGAAACTCACCACTAACAACATCGTTGTGGTGGGAGTCCAGACCAGCGCTTGGAAGATCACCCTAGTCTCCTACTATTTCGAACCTGACCAACCTATAGGGCCATACCTGGAACAGCTGAAAAGAATTAGCGAAGAAGTCGGCCACTCTAACGTAATTGTTGGGGGTGACTCAAATGCGAAGCATCCTTGGTGGGGAGGAACTGAAGTGGACCACAGAGGAGAGGAAGTGTTGGGAGTGCTGGATGAGCTGGGACTCCAAATAATAAATAGCGGTAACACGCCAACCTTCGACACCATCAGAGGGGGCCAAAGGTTCACCAGCTTCGTTGACATTACTTCTTGCTCTAGCGACTTGCTCGATCTGCTGGAGGAGTGGAAAGTAGTGGTTAACCTGACATCCTCCGACCACAATGGCATAGCATTTAATATTCGTCTCAAAAAAGCCAAAGGCACAAAAATAGCAAGGACAACTCGAATATTTAATACAAAAAAAGCGAACTGGAGCCAGTTTCGTCAGAAACTGGACCAGTTAAAGCTCGAATACAATTTAACCAAAACAGAAGTCGGAAAAATCAATTGCGTTTCACAGTTAGACATAGCCATCAACCACTTTAATAAAATAATAAAAGAAGCATGTGAATGCTCCATCCCTAAAAAGAAAAACACCGAAGTCCTTGCTATGCCGTGGTGGTCTGAGGAGTTAGCTGCCATGAAAAAAGAAGTTACCACAAAAAAACGCAGAATTCGTTGTGCTGCTCTAGTTCGAAGAGCTAGAGTTGTGGAGGAGTACTTAGAGGCTAAAACGAAATACGAGTCTGAAGCCAAAAGGCGTCAAATAGAAAGCTGGAAGGAGTTCTGTGGGAAGCAGGATAAAGAGGGATTGTGGGAGGGTATATACAGGGTAATAGGAAGAACGACAAAAAGAGAGGAGGACCTACCGTTGGAGAGCGAAGGGAGGACGCTAAACGCAAAAGACTCAGCGAAGTTACTCGCAGAGACATTTTATCCTGAGGATAAAATGGAAAATGACAACTGCGAGCACCGGCAAACACGAGAGAAAGCAGACGTGGTAAACGAAGGAAGTCATGATGACATGAATGATCCTGAATTTACCATGACTGAACTCCTAACAGCCCTGAGGACGTTTAATCCCAAAAAAGCTCCTGGAGAAGACGGTTTCACTGCAGACATTTGTTCTCATGCGATTAGCAGTGACCCTGAATTGAGTTTGAGCCTGCTAAACAAATGCCTGCAGTTAGGTTATTTCCCAAAATGTTGGAAGGAGGCCACTGTGGTAGCTTTGAGGAAGCCAGACAAAGATGTGTATACCAATCCGAAATCCTACCGACCGATAGGCCTCTTACCTGTGCTGGGTAAACTGTTCGAGAAGATGCTGGTGGCCCGTCTCAAATTTCACCTTCTCCCAAGGATGAGTACTCGCCAGTTCGGATTCATGCCCCAGAAAAGCACCGAAGACTCTCTCTATGCCCTGATTCAACATATTAAAAGCAAACTAAACAAGAAAAAGTTGGTAACTGTTATCTCATTGGACATAGAGGGAGCCTTCGATAGCGCATGGTGGCCCGCAATTAGAGTCCGACTGGCTGAGGAAAAGTGTCCACTAAATTTGAGAAGGGTCTTGGACAGCTACTTGAGCGAGAGACTAGTGAAGGTGAGGTACGCTGGTGAGGAGCATAGTAAAATAACAAGTAAGGGCTGCGTTCAGGGCTCTATTGGTGGTCCAATGCTCTGGAACTTGTTACTCGATCCGCTCCTAAAAACGTTGGAGAAAAGAGGTGATTACACACAGGCTTTTGCCGACGATGTGCTCATGGTGTTCGACGGTAATACAGCTCAAGAGGTGCAAAGACAGGCCAATGCCGCTCTCGAACATGTTCGGATGTGGGGTGTCCGCAACAAACTAAAGTTCGCGCCACATAAGACCAAAGCGATGGTCATCACGAGGAAACTCAAATACGATACACCACATCTGAACATGGGCGGGATCGACATTGGTATGTTTGATAACATAAAAATTCTGGGTCTTACCGTCGACCGAAATCTGACATTCAACGACCATGTCACCAATGTTTGTAAAAAAGCAATTGGGATTTACAAGAGATTGATCACGGCTGCCAGGATCAGTTGGGGACTGCACCCTGAAATAATAGGTATCATATACAGAGCCTGTGTGGAACCAATCGTGCTGTACGCTGCCAGTGCCTGGGCCCCAGCTGTGAAAAAACTAGGAGTCATTAAACGGCTTAATACCATTCAGCGTGGATTTGCACAAAAGCTTTGCAGGGCATACCGAACGGTCTCCTTAAACTCGGCACTGGTCCTGGCTGGGATACTTCCCCTTGACCTTCGGGTTCGCGAGGCAGCCTTATTATACGAGGCCAAAAGAGGAGTGGGGGATCCCTTGCCGGGACTGGGAGATCGAGAGGTCGAGCGTATGGCCCTAGCAATCGAAGCTCCCCACCCTGCAAAGCAAGTCAACCTTAGGTTCGACTGCCTAGTGGACCAGCAAAGTGTGGACTCGAGCAGTAATCACGATATACGAATTTTCACGGACGGCAGTAAGATTGGGGGTAAAGTCGGAGCAGCCCTATCCATATGGAATGGAGCTTTGGAGACTAAAACCCTCAAACTAAATTTGCCGTCGTACTGCACCGTATATCAAGCTGAGCTTCTGGCAGTATGCAGGGCCACAAGGATGATCCTGGAGCACGGAGCCTCCTCCTTCAGTATATACAGCGATTCCATGGCGGCACTTCAAACTGTCACAAACCTCGGGACCCTCCATCCGCTGGCTGTTGAGACAAGAGAAAATATCTCACCAAGGGAAAGCTGTGTCTTTATTTTGGATAAAAGCGCATGCCGGATTTGAGGGGAATGAGAGAGCTGACCAACTAGCAAAGGAGGCCGCCATGGGATCAAAGAGGAAACCTGAATATGATCTATGTCCTGTCTCATTCGTCAAACGAATTATCCGTGAGGAAACGCTCGGCGAGTGGGACAGGAGATACATCTCAGGTGAAACCGCCTCAACCACAAAAATCTTTTTCCCGGGAGCAGTCGCGGCGTATAGGATAATACGCAAAATTGAAACAAGCAGCCTATTAACGCAGGTAATGACGGGACACGGAGGATTCTCCCAATACCTGAACCGCTTCGGCCTAAAAGAGGATCCCTCGTGCGAATGTGAACCCGGAGTAGCTGAAACAGTCCCGCACCTATTGACCGAATGCCCAATATTTGCGAAAGAGCGCTTTACACTGGAATGTGTATTAAACAGCAAAATATTAATAGAAAATATATGCGAAATAATGATTAGTAAAGAAAGAGAAAAGTTTTTGGATTATTGCACTAAAATTGTTAAAATTGTAGCAGGTAAAAATAAAACCAGAAGTTAAAAATATGATGGCTGAATATACTGAAGTATATTTTAAGCACACCATATACAGATGAATATCCTGAAAGAAAAAAATAAAAATAAAAATAATAATAATATATATAAATAAAAAATAAAAAAAATAAACAAAAAAAACTGTAAATAACTATAGCAATCGCAAATCGGATGTAATATACGCCATGACTAAAAAATAATATAACTATAATAAAATTAAATTACCATTAAAAGAAGGTCTCTGCTTATGGCAGAGGAACAACTAGGGTACATTTAAAAAAAAAAAAAAAAAAAAAAAAAAAAAACCTAACCTAACCTAACCTAACCTAACCTAACCTAACCTAACCTAATCTTACGGAACCGATTTGTCTTCATATTATGTTCCTACTAACCTATCTTGCCACATCCTGACCTGTCAAGTCTTGTCCTGGCCTTTCGGAACATGTCCTAACCTGAGTGAACGGTAACGGTAACGGCAAAGGTAACGGTAACGGTAACGGTAACGGTAACGGTAACGGTAACGGTAACGGTAACGGTAACGGTAACGGTAACGGTTACGGTTACGGTTACGGTTACGGTTACGGTTACGGTTACGGTTACGGTTACGGTTACGGTTACGGTTACGGTTACGATTACGATTACGATTACGATTACAATTACGATTATGATACCGTGCTACGAAAGTGCTACGAAGGTGCTACGAAGTGCTACGAAACCACTACGAAAACTCAAAATATTAAAGTTTGCGAAAATCGATAAAAAGTTAGTGGGTTAGTAGGGCCGTACTATTCGAATAGTTTCAACTTACTTTTAGCGTCAAAACTGGCAAAAATTACAAAGTCGACAAACTTGGCTAAAATCGACGAATATTTTTAAAACTTTCTATTCAGTGGCCTATTATGGACCGCCGCCACATGCCACAACGAAATAAAATATCAAAAGAGTACTTTTGAAAAAAAGTGCTACGAAAGTGCTACGAAGTGCTACGAAAACTCAAAATATTAAAGTTTGCAAAACTCGATAAAAAGTGAGTGGGTTAATAGGGACGTACTATTCGAATAGTTTCAACTTACTTTTAGCGTCAAAACTGGCAAAAAATTCAAAGTCGACAAACTTGGCTAAAATCGACGAATATTTTTAAAATTTTATATTCAGTGGCCTATTATGAACCGCCGCCACACGCAGCAACGAAATAAAATATTAAAAGAGTACTTTTGAAAAAAAGTGCTACGAAAGTGCTACGAAGTGCCACGAAGTGCTACGAAACCGCTACAAAAACTCAAAATATTAAAGTTTGCAAATCTCGAAAAAATGTTAGTGGGTGAATAGGGCCGAACTGTTCGAATAGTTTCAACTTACTTTTAGCGTCAAAACTGGCAAAAATTTCAAAGTCGACAAACTTGGCTAAAATCGACGAATATTTTTAAAATTTTATATTCAGTGGCCTATTATGAATCGCCGCCACACGCAGCAACGAAATAAAATATTAAAAGAGTACTTTTGAAAAAAAGTGCTACGAAAGTGCTACGAAACCGCTACGAAAACTCAAAATATTAAAGTTTGCAAATCTCGAAAAAATGTTAGTGGGTGAATAGGGCCGTACTGTTCGAATAGTTTCAAATTACTTTTAGCGTTAAAACTGGCAAAAATTTCAAAGTCAACAAACTTGGCTAAAATCGATGAATATTTTTAAAATTTTCTATTTAGTGGCCTATTATGAACCGCCGCCACACGCAGCAACGAAATAAAATATCAAAAGAGTACTTTTGAAAAAAAGTGCTACGATTGTGCTACGAAGTGCTACGAAACCGCTACGAAAACTCAAAATATTAAAGTTTGCAAATCTCGAAAAAATGTTAGTGGGTTAATAGGGCCGTACTATTCGAATAGTTTCAACTTACTTTTAGCGTCAAAACTGGCGAAAATTTCAAAGTCGACAAACTTGGCTAAAATTGAGGAATATTTTTAAAATTTTCTATTCAGTGGCCTATTATGAACCGCCGCCACATGCCACAACGAAATAAAATATCCAAAGAGTACTTTTGAAAAAAAGTACTACCTACGAAACCGCTACGAAAACTCAAAATATTCAAGTTTGCAAAAATCTATCAAAAGTTGGTAACGAAGTGCTACGAAACCGCTACGAAACCGCTACGAAAACTCAAAATATTAAAGTTTGCAAATCTCGAAAAAATGTTAGTGGGTGAATAGGGCCGAACTGTTCGAATAGTTTCAACTTACTTTTAGCGTCAAAACTGGCAAAAATTTCAAAGTCGACAAACTTGGCTAAAATTGACGAATATTTTTAAAATTTTCTATTCAGTGGCCTATTATGAACCGCCGCCACACGCCGCAACGAAATAAAATAACAAAAGAGTACTTTTGAAAAAAAAGTGCTACGAAAGTGCTACGAAGTGCTACGAAAGTGGTCAGAAGGTGCTACGAAGTGCTACGAAACCGCTACGAAAACTCAAAATATTAAAGTTTGCATAAATCGATAAAAAAAATAGTGGGTTAATACGGCCGTACTATTCGAATAGTTTCAACTTATTTTTAGCGTCAAAACTGTCAAAAAGTTCAAAGTCGACAAACTTGGCTAAAATCGACGAATATTTTTAAAATTTTCTATACAGTGGCCTATTATGCTTAAGCGGCTCTTCCAAACTCTCTGAGATAGAACTACTATGGCTCTAATGTCACTATGTCGCGTTTGACAGGTTCTCGAGCCTGTCGTACTTACATAGTAGGTAGGCATACAGGTCTTCTTCCACGTCACCGGCGGCGTCACTCCGATTTATTTAAAAAGCGGCCAAGTGCGAGTCGGACTCGCTCATGAAGGGTTCCGTAACAGCAAGTAACATAATATAAAAGTTCTTGTAGTTCGTTGTAACTTTGACCGATGTTTTAATAATAGTGAAAGGTAAAATTGCTGTTTACGATTTCTGACGTATTAAAAAAAACTACTTACTAGATCTGGTTCAAACCAATTTTCGGTGGAAGTTTGCATAGTAATGTACAGTCTAAAGCATTGAAAACGGACCCCCTGGTAGATGTCGTAAGCGGCAACTACCCTACATACAACTGTTAACTCATAAGGTGTATTTTTTTGAAAGTGGGTATTTTGCCTTTAGCAGGCTATTTCGTGACCTGTTTCGTTTTCGTTTACGCGACCAAAACAATTAGGCACATTTCAAACATGGCGTCACGGCCGGTCACGGGGATTAGTGCTGGGAATAAGGGCGAATATTGTACAAACCGCATACCTGTCATGTGTCTAATTGTTTTGGTAGAGTAGTACCTACATCATAATATATATTTTTTTTAGTTTTATCATCCTCTTATTTTAGAAGTTAAAGAGGGGGACACACACATTTTACCACTTTGGAAGTGTCTCTCGCGCAAACTATCAAGTTTATAAAAAAATGCCATTTTTGAAGACCTATCTATAGATACCCCAAACGTATTGGTTTGATGAAAAAAAAAATTTTGAGTTTCAGTTCTATGTATGGGAAGCCCCCAAAATTTATTGTTTTTTTTTTCTATTTTTGTGTAAAAATCTTAATGCGGTTCACAGAATACATTTTCTTACCAAGTTACAACAGAAAAGTCAATATAGTTTCGTAGAAAAGTGGCTGTGACATATGGACGGACGGACGGACGGACAGACAGACATGACGAATCTATAAGGCTGCTTTTCCACCAGAGCTGTGCTAGTAAAATGTGTCGTACGAGGATGTGTAGCTGTGCTGTGGAAATGTGTAGGGGTTTCCACCAGAGCTGTGCGAGGTGAATGTGTCGTACGAGGATGTGTAGCGGAGCTGTCAAAATGCGCATTAATGTGTGGTACGAGGATGCGTTGCGAAGCTGTGAAATGAGACCCTCATTTTATTAGAATTGGAAAAAATTGCTGCCAATTTGAACTTTTTTGTTTCTGAACGGATTGCTTTCAAAACTGATAGTTAGAGAGCCCACGACCAAGATTTTTGTCTCATAGCAATACGGCCAAAACCGCATCAAATCGATAGATACGATTATCCTGAACTCGAAAATACCAATATCAGACATTTTCCGCGTAGCGTTTGATCTGACCGAATTTTCAAAATTGTCAAAGAATTTTACCGAACTGCATCATAGCAATATGTCTGATTTGCAGACTGTAGTTGAATGATAGTTCTAAGATACCGGAAACATATTTTTCAGACGTTAGTGGTGTAGCGCAAACCCGTAAAATCACTTAAAAAAATTAAAAATGAGACAAAAAAAATGTCTCATAGCAATATGTCTGAAAATCTTTTTTATTAGTAAATTTTGGTTATTTGATGCGAACAAAACAATTTTCAGACGGAAATGTGAACGCATTAAATTTTGAGACCGTTTTGAAAATGTTAACAAATTTTACCGATCGGTATCATAGCAATATGTCTGAAAATTGTTGGACATGATAAAATAAGTTGTCCACATGTGCAAAAAATTTATATCAGACAAATTAAGTGTAGCACCTTCTTTATCAGACTTTTGGTAGAGATTTTTGGGAGTATATGCTACACTTAAAGTGTCTGAAAACAGGTTTTTGGTAATCCTGGCAGCAGTACGAAAAGTTTAAAAAAAAATTTATCCGTATTGCTATGATACAGGTCGGCTAAATTTGTTGACATTTTCAAAAATGCGCTCAGGCTATATGCTACGCGCAAAATGTCTGAAAACAAACTTTTTCGTAATACAATTATAAAATCTATGTACATTTTCACTATCAGACGTATTGCTATAATACCGACTGCCTTTTTTTTTTGACACAGCAGAAATGGCCTCCCACGCAGTTGCTACACTTTCGACCGTTACTACATACCTAGTCGGGTTCAGAATCATACAATCTAACGATTTTATAGGGTTTTTGCCGTATTGCTATGAGACATGGTTTTGGTCGTGGGCTCTCGTACTATGATATCTAGGGTCCCCAGTGGTGTCCGATGACAAATCTGAGGTTAAAATTGAAAAAATTGGCCGCCATTTTGTACTTTTTTGTTTCTGAATGGATTGCTTTCAAAATTGATATCTAGGGTCCCCAGTGGTGTCCAATGACGAATCTGAGGTCAAAATTAGAAAAATTGGCCGTCATTTTGAACTTTTTTGTTTCTTAACGGATTGCTTTCAAAATCGATATCTAGGGTCCCCAGTGGTGTCAAATGACGAACCTGAGGTCAAAATTAGAAAAATATGCCGCCATTTTGAACTTTTTTGTTTCTTAACGGATTGCTTTCAAAATCGATATCTAGGGTCCCCAGTGGTGTCCGATGACGAATCTGAGGTCAAAATTGAAAAAATTGGCCGCCATCTTGAACTTTTTTGTTTCTGAACGGATTGCTTTCAAAATTGATATTTGGGGTCCCCAATGACGAACCTGAGGTCAGAATTAGAAAAATATGCCACCATTTTGATTTTTTTTGTTTCTTAACGGATTGCTTTCAAAATTGATATCTAGGGTGCCCAGTGGTGTCCGATGACGAATCTGAGGGCAAAATTAGAAAATATGGTTGCCATTTTGAACTTTTTTGTTTCTTAACGGATTGCTTTCAAAATCGACATCTAGGGTCTTCAGTGGTGACCGATGACGCCTCTGAGGTCAAAATTGGAAAAAATGGCCGCCGCAATCCGTTTAGAAACCAAAAACAATTTTGACCTCAGAATCGTCATCGGACACCACTGGGGACCCTAGATATCGATTTTGAAAGCAATCTTTTCAGAAACAAAAAAGTTCAAAATGGCGGCCATATTTTGTAATTTTGACCTCAGAGTCGTCATCGGACACCACTGGGGACCCTAGATATCGATTTAAAAAGCTCTCCGTTAAGAAACAAAAAAGTTCAAAATGGCGGCATATTTTTCTAATTTTAGACCTTAGATTCGTCATTGGACACCACTGGGGACCCCAGATATCAATTTTGAAAGCAATCCGTTAAGAAACAAAAAATTATAAAATGACAGCCAATTTTTCTAATTTTGACCTTAGATTCGTCATTGGACACCACTGGGGACCCCAGATATCAATTTTGAAAGCAATCCGTTCAGAAACAAAAAAGTTCAAAATGGCGGCCATATTTTGTAATTTTGACCTCAGATTCGTCATTGGACACCACTGGGGACCCTAGATATCAATTTTGAAAGCAATCCGTTCAGAAACAAAAAAGTTCAAGATGGCGGCCATTGTTTTCAATTTTGACCTCAGATTCGTCATTGAACACCACTGGGGACCCTAGATATCAATTTTGAAAGCAATCCGTTCAGAAACAAAAAAGTTCAAGATGGCGGCCATTGTTTTCAATTTTGACCTCAGATTCGTCATTGGACACCACTTGGGACCCTAGATATCAATTTTGAAAGCAATCCGTTCAGAAACAAAAAAGTTCAAAATGGTGGACAATTTTTTCAATTTTGACCTCAGATTCGTCATTGGACACTACCGGGGACCCTAAATATCAGTTTTGAAAGCAATCCGTTCAGAAACAAAAAAGTTTAAAATGGCGGCCATATTTTCTAATTTTGACCTCAGAGTCGTCATCGGACACCACTGGGATCGATTTTGAAAGCAAACCGTTAAGAAACAAAAAAGTTCAAAATGGCGGCTCTATTTTTCCAATTTTCACCTCAGAGTAGTCATCGTCAAAGTCAGAGTCAAAATATAAATAAAAAAATAAAGATAAAAAATTATAAAAAAAAAACAAAAAGTTAATAAAAAAAATAATAATTTAAATATGAATTAAAAATGAATCATTAATTTAATAAAAAAAAAAATCGAAAAAAAAAATCAAATTATTAATCAAAAAGTAAATAATAAATAAATAAAAAATTTATCAGAAAAAAAAATCTAAAATATTGCTCTTTCCATTTCTCCATCGCAAATTGTTAAATATTATTTAACAATTTGCGATTTCTGATAAATTTTTTATTTATTTATTATTTACTTTTTGATTAATAATTTGATTTTTTTTTTCGATTTTTTTTTTGATTAAATTAATGATTCATTTTTAATTCATATTTAAATTATTATTTTTTTTATTAACTTTTTGTTTTTTTTTTTATAAATATAGAAGAATTTTTTGTTTCCAATTATCATATTATCTATTTTCCGCACGTCTACTTTCAACATCAACCGTCTATTGACTGGGTGGCACGGTATCGTCGACCTCGCAACACATTCCTCGCAACACATCCTTCGCACACATTTCTCGCAACACATTTTTCGCACACATTTCTCGCTTGTTTTGTATGTAGAGACCTCGCTTCGCTAAACCCTTTTCCACCAGAGCTGAGCTGAGCGAAGCTAGGAAAATGAAGTGATTCTATTGGTGGATTTTTTCCTCTTACACCGCTTAGCTACCTCGCACAGCTCTGGTGGAAAAGCAGCCTAGGGTTCCATTTTTTGCCATTTAGCTACGGAACCGTAAAAAGAACACTACTACGATGGTGGTATTGGTTTCGCGAATATAAGCGAAGTCGTGATGATTTAGAAATAAATAAAATAAGTAAATAAATAAATATTATGTGAGACATAGATCTCACACTCGGCCATCTGACCCCAAACTAGGCAGAGCCTGTACTATGGGTATCAGACAGCTGATATACATACATATATAAATATACAACATCCAGACACAAGGCAAACACAAGTACCTACTCATCACACGAATGTTTGCCCTGGACGGGATTCAAACCCGCGACCTTGTGCTTTGTAGGCAGACGTACTACCAACTAGGCTACGAGGCCGTCAAATGCAAGAAAAGTTGCACTTATTGCTAAAGCGTGCGGCGCGGGTGATGGTCCAGAACGTCGAGGTCGGAAAGTAATGGTGGGGAAAAGCGGGTAGGAATTTACTATAATGCTAAATTTTGTAAGGTACCTAGCTCGATATTACTTTTTAATTTATAAAGTGAATACCAGATGGCGCCACCAATAATATTAGTAAAGTACGTACAAGTACAATACAAGGTACGTATATTATGACGTAGAATATTGAGTTCTCATAGGTACCTATTAGAGTCAGTGATATTAATTAATTTTCTACAGTTAAACATAGGTACTGTACTGTACTACTATTAGAGTCATTTTCCACAGGAAGGTGACAGACAGGGATGAGTGCGATGTGCCATAAACGAAGAACTGTAATATCATGAAAAGAAAAATATTGGGTGGTTAGCTGTTTGATGGATTGAATACACATAATATAATAATCAAGGATATTATTATATTTCACTAAAGACTAGGCTGTATGGTTTTTTAACCCTTTGCCTTTCTTATAGGGGACAAAAACAAAATAAATTAAGAAAGAGGTTTTACGCGGGAATCGAGAGGAAATGGCGGGTTCATTGTTTCGTCCTTTTTAAAATTAGTTTTTCATGGTAATTGTGGTGTTAATATGGTGGAATTAGTGCGATAATGTGCCGTAAAAGAAGAACTATTCAATGAAAGTGAGAAATAATGAGTGGTTAGCTGTTTCTGGTTTGATACCCCGCGTTAAACTTCAGTATCATTGGAATGTAAGAACCACCCTTGCATTTCAATGATCCCGTAACAAGAAATGAAACTACCAAGAAATGACTGAAGACGACGAAATGAAACTGAAGAAATAATGACTGAAGACATTAAACTTGGATAATGCAAGAAACTACTAAAGACTAGGCTGTATGGGCTTAGATCCCTTTGCCTTTCCCACAAGGGAGAAAGAAACTAAAAAAAAAAAAAAAAAAAAAAATTAAGAAAAATAGTGGTTTGTTTTTGTTTGTTTCCTGTAAATTTTGCGTTTATTAAAATTAATTTGATTTCTTTGCGAGTTTTTATTAAGTTTGTGAATGTTGTTTAAGTGACTATGGGTTGCGTAGTGATAGCGGTGCGCCCAGCGCGTTCCTCCGACCGGCCCGCGCGGCTTCAGCTCATACAAGACGCTCTTGCTGAAACCTACAACGAAGCATTCCTCTACTTCTTCTTCCAAGAGGTAAAATTATTGTAAAAAGCTATGTATGGCATGAAGATTATGGAAACGTCAAAGCCTTATCGTCAATTAAGGTCCCATGACTCTCCACAACTTCTCCACAAATGATGATGATACCATGTTTTACATGTAGGGTTGCCATTTCTAAAACTTGTCCCCCAGGACCGAAAGCGTAAGTTCTCCGGATTTTGGAGCTGTCACCCCGGACACTGTAATACTTTTCTTTTTCACTTACATCTAAATGAATAAATACATTTTACACTGTACTTGTTAAAAGAAAACACAAATTTTAAGTATTTTTTGCATGAAATACTGCGCAGTTTATTAGATAATCTGTGCACGTGTGATAATACATAACTTTTATTTAAATTGATGGGGTCGAGCTTTGATGGAAAACTCAGAATTTTATTGCCGGACTATGATTTCAACCCCGCCCGGACGCTCCCCGGACGCCCTCCAAACTAGGACAAATCCGGGGAAACCGGGACGGATGGCAACCCTATTTACATGTAACATTCCTTATATCTGGGGACC
>OX419604.1:65333-106175 GCA_948473455.1 Teleiodes luculella
TGAAGCGTTTTATGCGTGTTTTTTACGCTCGGATCCAGTCAGTTGCAAACATGGACTCGGAGACTCACAACGAACTCACGCGTAGTACTGGACGCAGCAATGGCGCTCGAGTATCTCGACTCGCGCGGCGCTTGCGCGTAAAACGGGCGAGTCGAGAGTCCCGTCATTGCACGCGATTCGTCAATCGCGCGTAGGCATCTGGACGGGACATATGTAGCTCTAGTATCTTGGGTACGCGCGAGTGCACTCACGCGTAAAACGCCTCATCTGGACAGGCTCTAATGAGTCCCCCCCGCAGGTGCGCTGTGCATCGCCCGCCACGCCCCCGGCGCGGACCCGCGGCGCGACGAGGACTTCCCCACGTTCCGCGCGTTCAACCGCTCCCTCCAGTGGAGCTGCCCGCACCAAGCGCAGGCGGCTGACCTGCTGTTCGCTGCCAACTCCTCCTGGCCAGACCTCGTCTACTACAACTCATTTACACACCCTGGTCAGTACTTCCCCTCGTTCCCCCCCACCCCCACCCCCACCCCCCTTCAACCGCTCCCTCCAGTGGAGCTGCCCGCACCAAGCGCAGGCGGCTGACCTGCTGTTCGCTGCCAACTCCTCCTGGCCAGACCTCGTCTACTACAACTCATTTACACACCCTGGTCAGTACTTCCCCTCGTTCCCCCCCACCCCCCTTCAACCGCTCCCTCCAGTGGAGCTGCCCGCACCAAGCGCAGGCGGCTGACCTGCTGTTCGCTGCCAACTCCTCCTGGCCAGACCTCGTCTACTACAACTCATTTACACACCCTGGTCAGTACTTCCCCTCGTTCCCCCCCACCCCCCTTCAACCGCTCCCTCCAGTGGAGCTGCCCGCACCAAGCGCAGGCGGCTGACCTGCTGTTCGCTGCCAACTCCTCCTGGCCAGACCTCGTCTACTACAACTCATTTACACACCCTGGTCAGTACTTCCCCTCGTTCCCCCCCACCCCCCTTCAACCGCTCCCTCCAGTGGAGCTGCCCGCACCAAGCGCAGGCGGCTGACCTGCTGTTCGCTGCCAACTCCTCCTGGCCAGACCTCGTCTACTACAACTCATTTACACACCCTGGTCAGTACTTCCCCTCGTTCCCCCCCACCCCCACCCCCACCCCCCTTCAACCGCTCCCTCTAGTGGAGCTGCCCGCTCTCTGTTTCAAATTATCGTTATTCAAATCACTATCAGTTCACCTCCTGCCCTTTTATGAACGAAAAAGGCAAGAGTCTGTCTTAAGCGATGTTACATACTTACATGGTTTTTTATTATTATTTTTTTATTGATGAGAAAATTCAAAACCATTATATCGTGATAAATCTATTATTTTTATCCTGCTTATCATTCTGAAGACCCCATTTTGATTATAATTATGAGTCGACGATTGTTTTAATAAATGTGCTATCAGGCCTAAAACTATAGTAAACAGGCCAGAAAATATGAACATTTCGTTCACAAAGGATTGTATGATATATTTGCAGACATGAGCGGTCGCATCATCGTGGTGGACAAGCATCGCCGCGCCGCCGCGCGCACACACAGCCACGCGTCTGCGCTACACGCACACACACACATAGCTATTCTCATTGGAATACTTCTTACTATGGCTCCTTTGTTGGTTCCTAGACGATAGCATTACTTACTTCTGTAGGCTACAGAACGATGTTACTATGTCTGGTGCTATGAAAATCAGGCTGTATAATTTTATGATTTAAATTGAGCCGTCCTATTTTTGCTTATTTTCAGTGCAAACTATTTGTCACAAACTACTCGCGCTAGTGTGACAAACAGAAATTATATATTTTTTTTGTATTTAGAGAATTTATGAGAAAATTGCTACTTAAAGGAAAGAAAGTAAGATATTTTCTGTGACAATGACTGTTTTTTTTTATTAACACAAAAAGGATGTATTTTTTTTCTACGAGTAATATGTTGTGCACATTCTCCAGTGGAGCTTAAACGATTTAAAGCTAACTTTTTTATAACCAAATTACCTTTTTATTGTTACTGTACGATCTCCGTTTCGAATACTCATTTATTCATTATCATCCGAAATAACAATAGTCTATAAATTTCTGTAAAAAAATGCGTTACAAAAATAGTAACATACACACAATCAGTAAGACTGTATGTTACTTTTTGTAAGTACTATTTATTAGCTCAAACACTCCGTCCAATCTAGTTATTAAGTAAGAATAAATCAAATATACATATTTACAAAGCTTCATACTATTTTGTATATACTATTATTATTATTATTATTAGAAATCACTGCCTTAGAATAAGATCACTGCTTCTTTTTTTTTCAATTTATAGAACTTGACAAAAAGTTTGTAGTTTGTAGAAGCGCATAATAATGAAGAAAGAAAAACTATAAAAGGAAAGTCACGAAAGTTGTTTCTGTGATGTCCCGTGGATCCTGGCAGCTTTTACACGCTTTTTAGTTTTGACTATCAACGTGCGACACGAAACAGGAAAAACGTTGAGCATGTTACTAAAAATTTTTTAATGAAGATGTTTTAGTCACGCGGTCCGTTTACGGTTTATTGTTCTTTCCACCTTTTCGTGTTGCATTAGTTGTATAATATTTTTGTACTTATATTTTTTAAAGTTTTACAATAAAACAACTTTTGAAACAATAATGTGTTTTATTAATGTTAAGTAATACAAAGTGCCCCATAGGTGCCAGCCTCCTTCACACATCCTAATTTATTTAATATTCACAACTAGTTCGCTAATCATTTTAGTTTACATCAGTCGCTAACAACGGCCTGTTCGGAACCCAGAGAACAAACAAACAGTAGGTACAAGGTAGCAAACAGATAAGTCCCTTATTACCCGACTGCAAAGGAAGGGTTATGTTTTTCATAATGTTTCAAGATATTTTTTACTCTAAAAACAATATTTCTGTCCCTATGACATTGAATGCCTCAAGTACTTTCATACACATTTCAATATCGTAATATAACGAAGTAATGTATGTGTGGACTGAGAGCCCATTTTTATTTTTGAGGATTTTTGCAGTTTTTCTAACAACAGTCCTTAGTAAAAGGTGTGGAAATATTTGTAAAACGAATATTAGAGTTTGTAAAGACATAGTTCAAAAGATATGTCGTCTTAAGTGGGTCCCTCAGTTCACACACATGAGCTCCCAAATCTAGATGTATAATGAGTTTACCAACAAATTTTGGTTACAGACCTTTAGTAAAACATGAATAATCATCTACACAACATTAAAAAACGTAATGTGAATAGATAATAAACATTTACAAACGCCTTTCTGTGGTCCCTGAGGGCCCACATAAATTTATCTCATAATTAATAGATTATAACATGAACATTAAATATTCTTAAGCCAATCTTCAGTAAAAATTACAAGAAAAAAACTAGAACTAAAGAAAGATCACAAACAGTGGTAAATATTGTGAATTTTACGTTTTTGTTGGTGGTCCCTCAGTTCACACACTATACAAATGCTAATTATTTAAAATATAATTAAAAACAACAATTACAAACATGTGGAGCCTTTCAGCGTTTAGTAAATTTTGTATATTATCGATCTGTATTTATCTTGTCACTAGTTTTATTGTTTTTTTACCAAAATTTTACACGTTAGGTTTTCCGTACTATTAGGGTGTCCATGCAATCAGGACATAATATTGATTCAAGAAAAATAGTAGGCAGTAGTTTTATTCCGTTTTAATCCACACGGGATAAAACTCAAATTATCCAATTAAAACCCATTATCTACCTACAACGTGAAAAAGAAAGAAAAAAAAAACAATAGAATTTGTTTATTTATGATAATAAGTAACACATACAAACTCAGCATCAGTTTAGCGCCGCCGCTTTAAACTATAAGTTTTATGTTAAAATTCGTCTGTGATTGTGCTCACTTAAATTATTTATGTGTTACTAGCTTTCCGCCCCGCGGCTCCGCCCGCGTTAACCATTTTTCCCGTTTTTCCCGTCTATAAACCTCACGGAGCCCGAGACCTTTCCAACGAATGCAAAATCGTAGAAATCGGTTCGTGCGTTCTGGAGTTATTGCGTCAGGGAGGAAAACCCGACTTATTTTTATATAGTAGATGTTTGTGAGCGTCAGAATCGCTTGATAGGTGTCTGAAAATTGACGAGATGTATGCCATAAAACCTATGAAAATATAATCAGTACTTCAGGCATTCACATAATAAATAGGTAGGTAGGTATAGTTTTGTATTACGATTGTAGGTTATGAATAATGTAACCTATCACTTGTACAATACTCTATTAAGTACATAATAAAAGAAATTAAAAATAAATGAACATTGCTTTTCTTAAAGTGTGGACACCCTGTACCAGAGTTAGTAAGAAGATCTATAAAAAATTAAAATTCCAAAAAAGCACAATAAAACCAGTGACAAGATAAATACAGATCGATGATATACAAAATTTACTAAACGCTGAAAGGCTCCACATGTTTGTAATTGTTGTATTTAATTATATTTTAAATAATTGGCATCTGTATAGTGTGTGAACTGAGGGACCACCAACAAAAACGTAAAATTCACAATATTTACCACTGTTTGTGATCTTTCCTTAGTTTTATTTTTTTTCTTGTATTTTTTACTGAAGATTGGCTTAAGAATATTTAATGTTCATGTTATAATCTATTAATTATGAGATGAACTTACGTGGGCCCTCAGGGACCACAGAAAGGTGTTTGTAAATGTTTATTATCTATTCACATTACGTTTTTTAATGTTGTGTAGATGATTATTCATGTTTTACTAAAGGTCTGTAACCAAAATTTGTTGGTAAACTCATTATACATCTAGATTTGGGAGCTCATGTGTGTGAACTGAGGGACCCACTTAAGACGACATATCTTTTGAACTATGTCTTTACAAACTCTAATATTCGTTTTACAAATATTTCCACACCTTTTACTAAGGACTGTTGTTAGAAAAACTGCAAAAATCCTCAAAAATAAAAATGGGCTCTCAGTCCACACATACATACGAAGTAGCTTTTCCTAGAGACTGGTTTCCGAACAAGACTTAAATATCACAATTTAGTGAGAGCAGAGCTCTGTACAAATATAACACTAATTTTAATACTAGTGCACTGGTCTCGATTCTGAATAACACAATTTTAGTCTAGTTTACTTTAACACTTGTCTTTAAAACAGGACCGAGTTAAAAAAGTCATAAATAAGCTTAGCTGGAGTTTAGAAATTAGGGATCAATGGACAAAAAAGGAAATTGTACTCAGGATAAATGCTGGATGAAGCCGAGAATCGAGATCTAAGTAATAATTTCTCGTTATATTTTCGAGTTCAATGCAATTTGGTTTATCAGAATCGACACCACAACATTTACTAGCTACATACGAGACATCGATAAATATTAGCGATGATACGTTTAATACTCGACGTGAAGATCCACAAATCAAAGTTCGTTAACAGCTCATATATGTCCCCACTGAGGGGCTCGAGCCTACCCTGATACCAGAGTGAATAGGCCTTAGTCGACCACGCTGGCCCAGTGCGGGTTGGTCAACTTCACACATAACCTTTGAATTTCTTCGCAGGTGTGTGCAGGTTTCCTCACGATGTTTTCCTTCACCGTAAGAGCGTCGAATAAACGTACATATGAATTCGAAAATCGAAAGCACATTGGTACGTGCCGAGTTTTGAACCATCGAACTTCGGAACGGAAGTCAACGGGCCTAGCGACTTGGCCACCGACGCTCTAGTCAACGGGCCTAGCCACTTGGCCACCGACGCTCTAGTCAACGGGCCTAGCCACTTGGCCACCGATGCTCTAGTCAACGGGCCTAGCCACTTGGCCACCGACGCTCTAATCAACGGGCCTAGCCACTTGGCCACCGACGCTCTAGTCAACGGGCCTAGCCACTTGGCCACCGACGCTCTAGTCAACGGGCCTAGCCACTTGGCTACCGACGCTCTAGTCAACGGGCCTAGCCACTTGGCCACCGACGCTCTAGTCAACGGGCCTAGCCACTTGGCCACCGACGCTCTAATCAACGGGCCTAGCCACTTGGCCACCGACGCTCTAGTCAACGGGCCTAGCCACTTGGCCACCGACGCTCTAGTCAACGGGCCTAGCCACTTGGCTACCGACGCTCTAGTCAACGGGCCTAGCCACTTGGCCACCGACGCTCTAGTCAACGGGCCTAGCCACTTGGCCACCGACGCTCTAGTCAACGGGCCTAGCCACTTGGCCACCGATGCTCTAGTCAACGGGCCTAGCCACTTGGCCACCGACGCTCTAATCAACGGGCCTAGCCACTTGGCCACCGACGCTCTAGTCAACGGGCCTAGCCACTTGGCCACCGACGCTCTAGTCAACGGGCCTAGCCACTTGGCTACCGACGCTCTAGTCAACGGGCCTAGCCACTTGGCCACCGACGCTCTAGTCAACGGGCCTAGCCACTTGGCCACCGACGCTCTAATCAACGGGCCTAGCCACTTGGCCACCGACGCTCTAGTCAACGGGCCTAGCCACTTGGCCACCGACGCTCTAGTCAACGGGCCTAGCCACTTGGCTACCGACGCTCTAGTCAACGGGCCTAGCCACTTGGCCACCGACGCTCTGGCCACCGACGCTCTTCAAATCAAAGTATTATAAACTAATACAAAATAAAATTAATAACTACAAAATTATCAATTCGCATTTTATAAAGCTAAAATTGCACGAAATATAAACATTTTGGATGAAAATTTGTACCAAGAGTAAGAAAAGTGAACCAACCGTTGTGTTTTAAAGCAAGATACGTTATTTTTATTGTTCTTGAACACTAATTTAAGACAGCTATTTTAAACAGTATGCCGCGCATTGTATACTACATCCAAGAGTACGTAATGTAACAGATGTTCTTTACTGCTACTTTATAATGATGATAGTAATAACCTACTTACCTATTTAGTCAAAAAATAGTAGCTAGAAATAATTCCGCCAAACCAGACCAAGGATTGTATTATTTTTCTGATGAGATATTTTAGCAATAATAAAAAGAATACTGTGGTGACAAGGGCTTATAAACAGGTCAAAAGTTGTATTAAAAAAAATAAAAAACGGTCAAGTGCTATGTTAAACTAGCCTTGAAAGGGTTCCGTACAAACGAAGTTATTTATCATTACCGAAACAACTGGACTGTGAGCTCAAATTTGATGCACGTATGTAAATCCGTGACGCAGATGCACTTGTGACATTAAAAAAATAATTTCAAACACGGAGGCCACGTTTAGTAGTGTAGTGTCCGTAGTCTGTGAGTAAAGTAAAGTGAGTGAAGAGTTATCGTGTCGCCAGCAAGGTTGGCTAAGTTATGTGGTATTCGTATGATGTCAGCTAATGGTATTGTTACCCTGACCGCAAGTAGAATAAAAAAAAAACATATGACGTACATTACCCTGAAAATTGGTTTGAACGAGATCTAGTAACGTCATAAATCGTACTTTCCGATACGGAACCGTTCATAGGCGAGTGCGACTCGCACTTGGCCGCTTTTTTATTTTTGTGATACAGAATCCTAAAAAACTGCCGGTGGCGGAATTATGAGCTACATCATATTCACTAGAGTAGAGTTAGTTGTCCATAATGTTTGTAGCGGTGAGTGTGGTGTGCGAGCGGGACGGGTGTAGTGTTGTCTCGCTCACGCGCGATGCAGGTCTAGGAACTCGTGCAGAGTCGCCGGCAACTCGTCGTCTGGAACCAAACCAACCATGTTAACATATTTGAAACAGCTAAGTAACAAAGGTTTAAAAATTAGCTCAAATAGGTACTATCACCGATTTATCATCATCTTCTACAGGCGTAGACGTCCACTGCTGGGCAAAGGCCTCCCCCAAGGATCTCCACAATGATCTCGATCACCGATTATCGGGTACAAAAATGTGTTGGTGTTGATCTTTCAGCTCCTAGCTGTAACGGCTTGATGGATTTTAGAACAATAAAAATATGTTTTCGGGTTTTTTGTTATTACAATATAGATAGTAGTTGGTAGTATACTCTGTGTGTGTGTGTGTGTGTGACACGTACAATGCGGTGTGTGCGGCGCGGCGGCTTTGTGCAGCGCGCGCGCGGCGAGGCAGGCGAGCGAGGTGTGCTGCAGCGGCTTGACGCGCGACTCTCTGTTCAGCGGTGTGTGTGTGTGTGTGTGTGTGACACGTACAATGCGGTGTGTGCGGCGCGGCGGCTTTGTGCAGCGCGCGCGCGGCGAGGCAGGCGAGCGAGGTGTGCTGCAGCGGCTTGACGCGCGACTCTCTGTTCAGCGGTGTGTGTGTGTGTGTGTGTGACACGTACAATGCGGTGTGTGCGGCGCGGCGGCTTTGTGCAGCGCGCGCGCGGCGAGGCAGGCGAGCGAGGTGTGCTGCAGCGGCTTGACGCGCGACTCTCTGTTCAGCGGTGTGTGTGTGTGTGTGTGTGTGACACGTACAATGCGGTGTGTGCGGCGCGGCGGCTTTGTGCAGCGCGCGCGCGGCGAGGCAGGCGAGCGAGGTGTGCTGCAGCGGCTTGACGCGCGACTCTCTGTTCAGCGGTGTGTGTGTGTGTGTGTGTGTGTGTGTGTGTGTGTGACACGTACAATGCGGTGTGTGCGGCGCGGCGGCTTTGTGCAGCGCGCGCGCGGCGAGGCAGGCGAGCGAGGTGTGCTGCAGCGGCTTGACGCGCGACTCTCTGTTCAGCGGTGTGTGTGTGTGTGTGACACGTACAATGCGGTGTGTGCGGCGCGGCGGCTTTGTGCAGCGCGCGCGCGGCGAGGCAGGTGAGCGAGGTGTGCTGCAGCGGCTTGACGCGCGACTCTCTGTTGAGCGGTGTGTGTGTGTGTGTGTGTGTGTGTGTGTGTGTGTGACACGTACAATGCGGTGTGTGCGGCGCGGCGGCTTTGTGCAGCGCGCGCGCGGCGAGGCAGGCGAGCGAGGTGTGCTGCAGCGGCTTGACGCGCGACTCTCTGTTCAGCGGTGTGTGTGTGTGTGTGACACGTACAATGCGGTGTGGTGATATGATAAATTCTTCTTGAAAAACCAGAAAATGATAATAGACCCTATGTCTCTGTTAGCATTAATGATGTTTATGCAAATGGTCTTCTTGACTCAGGGTCAGCAGTTACTATAATTGGTAACAATGCTCATTTACACTTTTTAAATAAAGGTCTCTTAATGCATAATGACAAAAATCTTACAGTTCAAGCTGCAGGTGGTCAAATTTTAGAAAGCATTGGTTACATTCTCTTACCTATCAAGTTTGATAATCAATTTCATATTATAAAAGCATTCGTTATTCCGTCAGTTGCAAATAATCTGATACTAGGGATTGATTTCTGGCGCGAGTTTAATATTTCTCCAAAATACTTGAATACTCTCACTATAAAGCAGGAAGAACAGTTATCTGATCAAAACAACCAAGAGCAACATTTACACGGTTATGACAACTTATCAGAAACTGAGCGTCAATTAGCTGATAATGTTATTGAGCAATTTAAGGACATATCTTCCGAACGAAAGGGCTTAGGGAAAACTAGTGTTATTGTACACCGTATCGACACTGGTGATGCCCAACCTATACGACAGCGCTATTACCGCATGTCGCCAGAGAAACAACGCATTCTTGTAGAGCAGGTTGACGAAATGTTGTCTCTGGATGTTGTCGAGCCTTGCGAGAGTGCATGGTCTTCTCCAGTCCTTCTTGTCACCAAAAAGAATGGCCAGCCTCGTTTTTGCCTGGATAGCCGGAAACTAAATTCAATCACAAAACGTGACGCTTATAGCCTTCCATACGTTTCCGAAATCCTTGACAATCTTCGAGATGCTCGTTACTTATCCAGCATCGATTTGTCAAAGGCATTCTGGCAGATACCGATAGCAGAAGAGGATAGGGACAAAACTGCCTTTTATATTCCTGGAAGAGGTACCTTGCGTTTTAAACGGACAGCCTTTGGACTCGCCAATGCTCCAGCAACGCAGCAGCGTCTAGTAGACCAACTTTTTAGGGAATTCAATCTCAACGTTTTTTGTTATCTCGATGACATAATTGTCGTGTCACAAGATTTTAATAGCCACGTTTCCTTGTTATTGCGCGTCCTGGAGAAACTGAAGCTGGCAAATTTGACCATTAACCTGGAAAAGTGCAAATTCTTCCGGAGCCAACTTAAATACCTAGGCTACGTTGTAGACGGTATGGGCTTACGCACAGATCCAGAGAAAGTGGAAGCGATCCTTAATTACCCAATCCCTTCAAATCGCAAGGATCTTAAACGTTTCCTTGGAACCGCAACCTGGTACCGCCGTTTTGTTCCAAATTTTAGCACATTAGCCGGCCCTTTAAATAAATTGACTTCCAATAAAAAAGGAACACCAGCTTTTAAGTGGACTACAGAAGCAGACCAAGCCTTTCATAAACTGAAGGAATCTCTTATATCTGCTCCTGTTCTGTCGTGTCCTGACTACGCTATGCCTTTTGAGGTGCATACGGATGCGTCCAATTATGGAATCGGAGGTATGTTGACCCAAACCGTAAACGGCAAGGAACATCCTATAGCGTATATGAGTAAGTCTTTGACAGCTGCTGAGAAGAACTATAGCATTACCGAGCGCGAAACTTTGGCCGTTATTACCGCTATAGAACACTGGAGGTGTTATCTGGAGAATGGGAGACGTTTTATTGTTTATACTGACCATAGTGCACTAAAATGGTTCCTATCTCTCAGTAACCCTACGGGAAGACTGGCGCGATGGGGTGTTCGTCTTTCTGCGTTCGATTTTGATATTAAACACAGACGAGGTGTTGATAACGTTATTCCTGATGCACTTTCTAGAGCAGTTCCTGTTAGTTCCATAACATCTACAAATTTAGTCTCTCAAACTAATGACTCATGGTATAAAAATTTATTTAATGGTGTCTCTAATAACGCACAAAATTTTCCAAATTATAATATTATAAACAACGTATTGTATAGATTGTCCAAAAATAAACATGAATTAACAACAGAATTTTCATGGAAAGAGGTTGTACCGAAGGAACTTCGTAATCAAGTTTTGACGGAAAATCACTGCGAACCTACTTCCGGACACTTAGGCGTTTTTAAAACATACCGTCGTGTAGCACTACGTTACTTTTGGCCTGGGATGCATGCTGACGTGATGAAGTTTGTTGGTGCTTGTAGCAAATGTCTCGAATACAAGCAACAAAATCACAAAACATTAGGCGAAATGGGCCGCCCCAAGCAATGCTCGCGTCCTTTTCAAATGCTCTCCATAGATCTTGTTGGTCCTCTTCCGGTAACTCGTATGCGAAATAGCTTCTTATTAGTAGTCACATGTTGTTTCTCAAAATATTGTTTAATTTTTCCAATTAAGAAAGCCACTTCGGACGTCATTACAAATATTTTAGAAAATCAGGTTTTTCTGGTCCATGGTATACCCCAAACCATTATAATGGATAATGGCAGTCAATTTATTAGCGGCACAACTGATGCATTCTTCAAAAAATATGAGGTGCCTAATGTATTTTATACCCCTAAATACACGCCACAAATAAATACAGTGGAACGTTATAACAGAACAATAATTACTTGCATTTCCACATTCGTCGAAAATGATCACAGAACCTGGGACGTTTTTATTCCCAAGGTGCAATTTGCCATTAATAGCTCTGTTAATGAGGCCACGGGTTTTACTCCGTCCTTTTTGGTTTACGGACGTGAACTTGTCTCATGTGGTTCACACTATGTTGATAACGATCTGGATAAAGAAATCATATTCTTGCCACGGGACATATACGCTAGTAATTTAGGTTGCTTATCATCTGTATTCGATGAAGTACAAAAACACTTGTGGCATGCGCACGAGAAAAATACGTCGCAATATAATTTGCGCCGTAAACCGGCGGAATTTCAGGTGGGTGATTTTGTAATGAAGCGCACTTACGTCCTCAGTGATAAAGATAAATATTTTTCCAAAAAATTAGCACCTAAATTCATCAAATGTAAAATAATTGAAAAGAAATCACCACTCGTTTACGTGCTAGAAAATATGCAGGGTAAAAATATAGGAACTTGGCATATAAAAGATATGAAGTCATTTAATACAAATATTTAGTAATGAATGTTAAGTTACTTGCCCAAAAACAGTTACCATGATTGCTCAATGTTTGCTAGGTTAGTCATTCATAACAATGAGTACCCTGTGTTACAATGTAAGGAAGCGACGTTATTTTAATTAGGAATTTAATGTTGTAGATTATATGCGTGAAGTATGAATGTCATGAAAGCTGAAGAATGAAAGAAAAAAAAAAAAAGCAAATACGTGAGCGTATTTCCTTAAGGATTTTATTTTAGGATAAAATCCTTCAGTAGCGGAGGGGGTAATGTAACGTAAATACAACGTTACTAACATAATTTAAATAAAATAAAAAAATAAATAAATAAAATAATAAAACTTAAAACTAAACTATTATTAAAACTAAACTATTAACTAAAAATAATTACTTAACTAATACTAATAATATTTACTTAAATCTATAACAATAAAAACAACTTGTTAAATAGTTGCAACTTTATATTCGGCCGACTGTACTTTCATACAGATCTTTTGTTCTCGATCGCATGATCGATGACGCGTGCATACGTCACCGATCGTTCGATGTTTGGCGGACGCTGATTGGCGTTTGATCTTAAATGCTGGTCAATTATTAGGAGCGATCTGCGTGGACGTGGACAGTCGCTTTAACCTTTACTAGGAACAACACGTATTGTTTGTTCCGCGACTTCTCATATTTTTTTATCGAAACATAGCTTACGTATTAAGTTAATGTTCTTTGAATACAAGTTAAATAAATCATATCATTTACTACTGCATTGTGTAGTGCCAACTATTTTATAAAGTGTCTTCAACCCCATATTGGGGTCCAACACTTGGGCTGAATCACGCACATATTTGCTGCCAACCACCTTCTCGACTCCTGACGCTGCTAAGCTGCTACCGAAGACCCTGAACCTCTCATCGTCGACGGCTGCACAGCGCCCGGGAAGTACCGACCGTATAAAAAAACTAAAGCAGACGGGCCTTCTGCCCACGACCTTTTATTTTTTAAATAAATTATTTTTATTGTTGACTGGGATTGTGTTCATCATTTTAAAACCGCCTACCCACGTCACAGTGTGTGTGTGTGACACGTACAATGCGGTGTGTGCGGCGCGGCGGCTTTGTGCAGCGCGCGCGCGGCGAGGCAGGCGAGCGAGGTGTGCTGCAGCGGCTTGACGCGCGACTCTCTGTTCAGCGGTGTGTGTGTGTGTGTGACACGTACAATGCGGTGTGTGCGGCGCGGCGGCTTTGTGCAGCGCGCGCGCGGCGAGGCAGGCGAGCGAGGTGTGCTGCAGCGGCTTGACGCGCGACTCTCTGTTCAGCGGTGTGTGTGTGTGTGTGACACGTACAATGCGGTGTGTGCGGCGCGGCGGCTTTGTGCAGCGCGCGCGCGGCGAGGCAGGCGAGCGAGGTGTGCTGCAGCGGCTTGACGCGCGACTCTCTGTTCAGCGCCACCAGCTCCGCCGCCGAGTCCCCGAACTTGTTGGGGGTGTCCAAGTGCGCGCCGCCCGCCAGCAGCTCCTACACACACACACTCGCATTATACATACATATAGCGACTAACAACCCCACACACCACAGACGGTATCTGGTCAAAAAATAAAAGCTATCGGCCATCGGCAAAAACCTTGAGCAGAGAGCGGGGGTGAAAATGATCACGGTGAGCGTTTACTGTAAACTTTTCTCGCGTGCGCAGTACCACGTAACGTCTTGTTCGAGTTGTTTGCCGCTATTCATATTTTTACAATAACAATAAAGGTTTTTAAAAAAACAAAAATACTTACAAAAAAATATTAAAATGTTTAAATTCAAAATAAATTATGTGTCACTGTTTCACCTATCACGACTAGAAAAAAAACGGGAAACGATAACATTTTTCAATTTAAAAAATATTGTTTTGATATTTTATAAAAAAAATATAATATGTAAGCATAGCTGTTGGTCTTCCTTGTATTAATAAGTAAATAAATAAAGCTCATCTCAATTGTAGATGTATATCACAGTAAAACCAGTAAGTTATATTCATACAAACGTGCAGGTGCAGTGCCGCTGTCGGTTTAAATGTGTGCGTCCGCGCCGTGCGCCGTGTAGGCACGCGCTGTCACGCACACACTAGCACACAATAAGGGGGAATAAGGGGGGGGGGGGGCAGTATGGGCTCAATGCAAGCGTGTGCGTGACGGCGCGTGCCTACACGGCGCGCTCACATTCAAACCAATGCGGCCAGTTGGTACGGAGATAACTTTCTGTTCTTAGTCTACTGTGTGTGTATATGTGTGTGTGTGTGTGTATGTGTGTATATATATACCTCGACGAGTTCGGTGGAGAAGTTGTATGGTATGGCGGCAACGTGCAGCGGCGTGCTGCGCGCCTCGTTGCGCGTGCGCACCCCCGCGCCCGCCGACACCAGCAGCCGCACCACGCCCACCGACGGGAACACCGGCAGCGGCGGCTGCACACAACAACGCAACAACATCACACACACACACACACACACACTACACTAGTTTATACCCCTACACAAGGGATATTTACAGATTAAAGCCTAAAATGTCATTAAGAGAAAAATTTAAACATATCGGTATTTTGACATTTGCATCGGAGTATATATATGTAGGAGCGGCCGAGCCCCGAACGTCATCAGACGGGTTTTGCATGATTGATTATTACAGTACTTCACTTTGTAGGCGACAAGGAAAACGCGCAAGGCAATTTTACAATGTTGTTATAATATTGTCCAAACTTATTGAACAGTAATAATGTCCAACTAATCTCTAAAATTAAACTGAATATAAATGTCCAAATATAATCTAACACAATTAATTTTAGAAAGTCTTTGTTTTAAACTAAATAACGAGAACGGTTAACGAATCCGTGGGCCGCGCTCGGCAAAGGCTAAGAACAGAGTGCGGGGACTAGCTTTGCAGCCCCTCTCATAACTTAAGGAATTTTATCACCCACATAGAGAGCCGGCCCACGGCTACGTTCAGCGACATACCAAATTGGTGATGTCACCACCGTTCCCAGGGTATGTTCGACCCATGTACATCCACACGTCCTGTGCGATAAGGTGGCGATAAGCCCTTAACTTAAACAAATCGTTCGTGAGAACTGGGTAATTAAGATTCCAATAGGAGAAGCGAGGCGCCAGATTTCGCGCCGACACGGCGATCCTGACTTTCACACGTCCTCGTGTGATCCAGGCAGGAACCCACCTGCAAAGATTACACCTCTTAAAGCTTCCGTTCGGCTATCCTACCAAACTACCGCAAGTACCAGAGTGTAAGGTCTCCACAAATGAGAACTAAGTGTTAAACATTTAGTGTTATGTTAGAATTCAACAATGAAGAACAGATCTAGTCACATTATAAATCAACAACAGATCAAGTCAAAGAACTGATCTAATCACATTATAAATCAACAAACGTAACTGCAATTCTGACACACACTATGACATTATGAACAACGTGTCCACAAGCCATAACCCAACAGCGACGACCCAGTGTGACATTAAGAACAATGTGTTCAGAAGCCACGGAGCTGGCATGACATTATAACTAGAGGTGTTACAAGCCACACCAGTCCACGGAGCTGGCATAACGTTATGACTAGTGGTGTCACAAGCCACACCAGTCCAGGTCTCACATCGCAACGCATCGCTCATCACTGAGCACACCACCGTACCCGTCACATGGGCACTCCACTAAGCCCGCGCACCCATTGCTTATCGCCGCCCGCGGCCTCCGATACCAGCTCAACTGGGTTACAGACTTGGCCTTGTGATCGGCAACAAGAACAGGTCGCGAACTAAATATGTCCATTTGAATTGCATTACTATTGTTCTCCAATTGCATTAATATTGTTCTCCGCCGACAACGGTCGAACCTGACTGTTCTTCATCATCGTCATCATCATCAGTTAAAAGCTGTTCCAACTCAGGGGGAACGTCACACTCTGGCATTGCTCGCAAACGTTCATGAGCGTATTTAAACGTTCGATTATTATCTAATGACTTCAAGAGATATCTATCTCCATCAAGTAACTCAATGACTTTAAAAGGTCCACGATATTTAGAATCAAGTTTAGTCTGATTTCTTTCATGGTTCTCAATTAAAACAAAATCACCAACAGCAAATTTCTTTAGATTCGCTTTGGTTTTATCAAATCTGCGTTTATCTTGGATTGCATTTTGATTAATGGAGTTTGCTGCACGTTCTCTGATTTCACGAATGTCTACCTCAGTTTCATCTTGGTCACCCAGGGCTAACAAAGAAAGCGGTCTCGCTACTTTTCCAATAAATAACTCTAATGGACTTGCCTTAGTAACGCGATTGACTGTACAGTTAAGGGCAAGTTGAACGTCGGGAATAGAGTCTTGCCACGTTTTATCTTTTTTTACTTCGACTGCAGTAAGCATGTTTTTCAATGTACTCATAACTCGCTCTACTTTACCATTAGCTCTACATGTTCCAGTAGCAATCAAATGTAACTGTATGTTATTGGAATCACAAAAACTACGAAATTGTCTGTTTGCAAAACACCTGCCTTGATCAGCAATAACTCTAATTGGAGCACCAAATAAACCGATTCCGAATTGTAAAGCTTTAATGAAGTTAAGCGTATCAAGTTTAGTGGAATGATGCAATAAAACGCATCTATCATTACAATGATGTATTCTTTTGTTTGGTTTGTACCACTCAATTTACCAGTAATGTCAATATGAATTGTATGCCAGGGCACAGAAACTTTAGGTATAGGATGAAGTTCAGCTTGTATTTTACCGGATCTGGACTTTGAAACTTTGCACGTTATACAGTTTTCTACAAATTTTCTAACATATTTGTTCATTTTTGGAAACCAATAAAATTCATACGCTTTGTCTAGAGTCTTTTCCCAGCCTAGATGCATTACAGACTCATGAATATTATTAATTACAGACCATCTGAAAGATCTAGTGTAGTGCCTAGATCTAGGCAAACATAAGGACTTAGAGTTACGTTGTAGAACTCTATGTAAAATACCGTCTATAATTTTATAATTACTTGACACTTCACTATCAACATCATCGTTATTTAATTCCGAAACAATCGTTTGTAATTCAGGATCACGTTTCTGTTCAGCTTTTAACCACGTTTTAGACAATTCTAATAAGTTTACTCGTTTTTCCTGAACTTTTTCTAACAAGTTCTCATTAGACAAAGGATTACGGGACAAAAAATCTACGTGAGACATTTTCTTTCCGTCTTTATAAACAATTTCAAAATCGAATGCTTGTAAGAAAGACGGTGGGCTTCTCTATCTATGAACTCGTGGTGTGAGGTCAAGCTTGTTACGTGTAGCTTGAAGAGAGTTACAATCAGTTACAACAGTAAATGTTCTGCACGGTAGAACACGGTGTAAGAAATGACGAAAATGTTTAATCGACTTGACCACTGCTAATGTTTCGAGCTCGTATGAGTGATAACGAGACTCGGGACCCGTCGTCCTTTTACTAAAATAAGCTACGACGTGCGAATAATCTTGCAATAAATCAATAACTTTGTCACGGTAAAGACCAGAAACGTCTGTGTTAATATTTTCAAAAGCTGTGACACTTTGACTGAAGTCGGTCATTAGATTAACTACATGATTCCTTTTCAAAATAAGACTGTTACTGGAAACTTAAACAGAAAATCCTTGTTTAATTAAATCTTGTCCAATCAATCATCGTATTGCATGGCATCATCTGGCACTACATGAAAAAGCAATTCAATAACAAAACGATCAATGGAAACTTGCGACAGTATCTGACATGTACGTACAGCATACATCGCCATTCCCAATGCCCATTAAAGTGACCACAGATGAAAAACGTTTTCCCATAAACTTATTTGCAACACTTTCTTTAATCAGAGAACATTCAGCCCCAGAATCAAAATAAAAATAGAACGACTGACCGTTGTGAGTAAGGCGAGACGTGCCAACAGAACAGAGGTTGATGCGACGCCGCTGCTCCGCCGCCGCCGGGACTCTCCAGCGCCGCCACCAGTAGCCGCCTTTGCTGCACACAGCGTAGAGATGTGGCCCATCTGTCCACATTTGTAGCATTGTGGAACAGGTCTCTTCTTAGGATCTTCTTTCTTCGTGTCTTTTCTTATTGGATTTTGCATAAGTTGTCTCATCTTCTCTCGATTACAGTCTTGAATTCTATGGCCAATTTTCCCACAGCCAAAACATTTTGAGTCCATTATCTTAGGACGTTTCGACGCCTCTTGACCACTTCTAGGCTCTTCATTTCGGCGTTTAGCTATAAGCTATACGCTTGCAGCTCTTTTTGTAGATCGTGACGTGTTTTAACTTCTGTAGTGCATGCAAGACGTCGCAGTCTTGGATCTTGTTGTGCCAATACAGCTAGCAGTAGAAACTGCAATGTGCTCGACGTCTACATTTTTCCATCGATTAATTAAGTGGTTCACCTGACGACTAGCATAGGCTCCATAATTTTCATTTTCTTTGATTTTCTCACCATAGAGATGCATCAGTGTTGCGGCATGCGTTTCAACAGTTGAAAATCGGCTCAGGAAAATTGTTTTAAATTCCGCCCATGTCATTGACGGGGACTGAATAGCACAGATGAGCGTACGCAAATGTTCATTTTGCGCCTCAAACAATCTCTTCCATTCTTGATCATTTTCGCGATTTTCATCACTTCGCACTCGCGAATTAGTCCCACATTGCACTCGCGACGTGTACCCCGCTTCTGATGTAGGAGCGGCCGAGCCCCGAACGTCATCAGACGGGTTTTGCATGATTGATTATTACAGTACTTCACTTTGTAGGCGACAAGGAAAACGCGCAAGGCAATTTTACAATGTTGTTATAATATTGTCCAAACTTATTGAACAGTAATAATGTCCAACTAATCTCTAAAATTAAACTGAATATAAATGTCCAAATATAATCTAACACAATTAATTTTAGAAAGTCTTTGTTTTAAACTAAATAACGAGAACGGTTAACGAATCCGTGGGCCGCGCTCGGCAAAGGCTAAGAACAGAGTGCGGGGACTAGCTTTGCAGCCCCTCTCATAACTTAAGGAATTTTATCACCCACATAGAGAGCCGGCCCACGGCTACGTTCAGCGACATACCAAATTGGTGATGTCACCACCGTTCCCAGGGTATGTTCGACCCATGTACATCCACACGTCCTGTGCGATAAGGTGGCGATAAGCCCTTAACTTAAACAAATCGTTCGTGAGAACTGGGTAATTAAGATTCCAATAGGAGAAGCGAGGCGCCAGATTTCGCGCCGACATATATAATAATCTTCTGCATGTGAAGAAAAATGTATGTAAATTAAAAAAAAATAGTGACTTACATAACTTAAATACTAGAAATAAAGACAAATTGGCTTCTTATGATAGTAGACTGCAGAAAATTAAAAATTCTTTCAAGGGCAACTGTATACGCTTTTACAATAGGGTCCCAACTGATATACAAAATTTAATTTATATTATATTTATGCAAATATTATGTACGTTAGAAAAAATATCCACGAATTTAAAAATAATTTTGATATTCACAATCGTAATACTAGAAATAGAAATAAACTAGCTCGTGATAACTATAGATTGGCTAAAGTCAGTACTTCTTTTGTGGGGCTCTGTGTACGCTACTATAATAAAATACCTGATGATATTGTGAATCTTCCAGAAAAAAGGTTTAAATGCCACGTGAAGCAATATCTATGTAAGAAAGCGTACTATGGATTGGATGAATATTTGAACGATAAGAAAGCTTGGTGTGTGGAGACTCCAGCTCGACACGGGAAACACAGTGCTTAACAAAATTAGTTTGTAAAACTACGTAATTGTGCAACATTGTAGTGCGAATCGACTATGCAATTGGGAAGCCATTAATTAGATTGTCGTGACAACATCTGGCTGACTGAGTATTCATGCTCACTAAAGTGTCCTGACTTGCGGTGGCGTATGGGCCGGGTCGTTGGGTTCCCTCTAATATGGTTGAGCCCGGCGGTGGCTGACCCATGCGTCAAAACCGTGAACGCGGACTGGTCTACTCTAGTCGATTGCCGGTTGTTTTTTGGTTACATAATTTAGTTTTTCTACTTTGACTGGTTGCCTTCCTTTAATTGCATACTTCGTTTGCACTCTTTGTTATATGAATCAAATTGTATAAAATAATAATTTTTGTAAAATTGTTTGAAAAGATGCAACGCCTGTGGAGTTTCTTCCGGCGGGTTCTTCTCCACAGAAGACAGCCAAATTGTGAACCCGCCTCGACGTCGAAAAATGATTTGTAAAAATCTTACTTCGAATAAAAGAATATTTCATTTCATTTCATTTCATTTCAACACTAGAGAAATTCAAAATTATTGTTAAGGAGAAATTGATTAAGAAAGCCTATTATAAAATAACAGATTACTTAGAGGATAAACATCCATGGGAATAGTTGCTTGGGTGACAGGCTTTTTCAATCGTACTTTACAAAACATTGTTATTAGTAATTATTATTATAATAACTGTAAAAATATGTTTAAAAGATGCAACGCCTGTGGAGTTTCTTCGGCGAGCTCTTCTCCACAGAAGAGAGCCAAATTTTTGAACTCGCCAGAAAATATAATTTAAATGACATAACTAAGAGATGCAATAATGTCCAAAAGTTAAAAAATAAATTCTTTGAACTCTTTGAATTCCACAACTTGCAGGTACACTGCATTGCAGTTTTCGTGGTCAAGTAAACATACTGCTGAGCAGTAGCGGAATATGTAAAACATTATGTAAACCTGACCAAAGAAATAAGAAACCTGCTCTGGGGGCACCACGTGTATATTTTTACGACTATGGCAACAATTTCCCTTATAAAATTAGTTCCATTGAAATTCCGCAATATGGCGAGGTTTCTTATTTTTTTGGTCGGGCTTTACCTACCTACTTGTTATTCGTTTGTTTTTCTTTAGATACAGTTAATAACGGGTGTTTTTTTTAGAGGTATAGAACTTTAAATTGCAATAAAACAACGATGGATTATTCGATTGACATGAATTTTATATATCCGAAAGATAATCTTGTGGCATTACATTTTAAATATTATTTCTGGCATATGACCGCCACGGCTGGCTCGGATGTAGTCCAATCTGGAGGTCCAATTTTCGATGAATTTTCCAACATTTGTGGCCGTATATCGGCAATAACACGGCGAATGTTATCTTCCAAATGGTCAAGCGTTTGTGGCTTATCCGCATAGACTAATGACTTTACATAGCCCCACAGAAAGTAGTCTAGCGGTGTTAAATCACAAGATTTTGGAGGCCAAAAAAATTCGCTTATGAAAATCGGGAACAACGGCAATTTCGTTTTGGGCCCATTCGACGAATGTACGCCTTAATTGATGATCGTTTGGCTTAATTTCTTGCACGAGTTGGATTTTGTAAGCACGCAAACCAAGATCCTTCCGCAAAATCTCGCATAAAGTGGATGGACACAGATCCAATTCCTGTGCTCGATGGCGGATAGACTCATTCGGGTCTTCCTCAATGCTACGCTTTACAGCAGCAATAGCGTTTTCTGTACGTACCGTACGGCGTCTCTGGGGATGCGAGTTATCAATAAGAGTAAACGTGGTGCGAAAACGTTCCATGGTTAATCGAATTAACTGCTCTGATGGACGATTTTGTCGACGATAAAATGGACGTAGTGCGCGATACGTATTCCGCACAGAACCATTATTTTCGAAATAAAATTGCACTACTTGCAAGCGTTGTTCAGGCGTGAGTCTATTCATGATGAATTGCCAAACCAAACTGAAAATAAATCACTTGACAGCTGTTAAATCGGTCGCCATCTTGAACAGTAATGCCAACTTAAAGTTCTATACCTCTAAAAAAAACACCCATTATTATATCAGAGTGTAACGAGGTGCTTTGCAACCTAATTTCACACCCCCTTTTCCATTTCTCTTTCATCTAAATTCAAACATTAGATTTTGGAATTCATTCTTCATGCATACGTCATCCTCGTCCATTTTTTTCTTCAGTTTTCCCCTTTACGTCCAACGCTGACGGCAGTGTTTCTTAAAAATGTGTATAATTTCGTATAGTTTCATATAAATTGAGTTTATACTTGGTTTGTTTTCATGCGAATAAAATGTAGATAAACCAGTTCAGTTGGGACAGATCCTCGTGGCGTTCTTATTTTGACGACTAGCGCGTGAAGCCTTGGGACACTTGAACCTCAGCAGGTGCTGACGGCTCGCCACGGTCCTGGTTGCAGTATGTGACTCACCGGCACGGCGACCTCGTCCGCGAAGTATGTGGAGCGGATGACGTTGAGCCTGCTGACGCAGAGGTGCAGCAGCGTGTCGCCGGTGTGCGCGGACCGCACGTCAGCCGCCACCAGCCCCCGCACCGCCGCCCGCACCCCCGCCTTCTGCGCCGGGGTCTGCGCCGTCTCCAGCAGCAGGTACAGCAGGTGCGTTACGCAGCGCAGCGCGCGGTCGAACGTCTCCGCCTGCACACAGTATTACACTAACCAGTGCTATAGCGTTACACAGCTTGACCCTCGCCGCACATTACCATTACCTTCATTTGATTTTATTATTATTATAATATAATAATCTAACTAAACAATCAATAAGACCTCTACAAGTCGAAAATCTGTACATAGAAAAAAAAAAGATAAAATCAGACTTTCACATTAAAAATATTAAGGATAGCCTGGTAAACATTGCTATCTTAGCAATAAGGCCGCCATTTGTACACATTGTAAGTGATTGTAATTCTTTTGCTGTATTTTTATGTGCAATCAAATATTATTCTACTGTAATATTAGTATGTATAAGTAACGATCCGTTTGGAATGTAGCTGCTTCATCATTCTCATTGTTTTTATAACAACAGTAAATGCTTTGGACAGCCTCCGTGGTCAGGTGGTCGAGTAGTCAAATGTTCACCATGTCCTCGTGTCTCCAGCATCAGACCAGTCACTATACAGGCGTCAGTCACCTGTTTCCTGTGCTGCGGGCTGTGGTCGAGCGCCCTCCTGCTGTGGGGCAGGTCGTCGGCGAGCAGCTGGAACACCTTCACCACGTCCTCGTGTCTCCAGCATCAGACCAGTCACTATACAGGCGTCAGTCACCTGTTTCCTGTGCTGCGGGCTGTGGTCGAGCGCCCTCCTGCTGTGGGGCAGGTCGTCGGCGAGCAGCTGGAACACCTTCACCACGTCCTCGTGTCTCCAGCATCAGACCAGTCACTATACAGGCGTCAGTCACCTGTTTCCTGTGCTGCGGGCTGTGGTCGAGCGCCCTCCTGCTGTGGGGCAGGTCGTCGGCGAGCAGCTGGAACACCTTCACCACGTCCTCGTGTCTCCAGCATCAGACCAGTCACTATACAGGCGTCAGTCACCTGTTTCCTGTGCTGCGGGCTGTGGTCGAGCGCCCTCCTGCTGTGGGGCAGGTCGTCGGCGAGCAGCTGGAACACCTTCACCACGTCCTCGTGTCTCCAGCATCAGACCAGTCACTATACAGGCGTCAGTCACCTGTTTCCTGTGCTGCGGGCTGTGGTCGAGCGCCCTCCTGCTGTGGGGCAGGTCGTCGGCGAGCAGCTGGAACACCTTCACCACGTCCTCGTGTCTCCAGCATCAGACCAGTCACTATACAGGCGTCAGTCACCTGTTTCCTGTGCTGCGGGCTGTGGTCGAGCGCCCTCCTGCTGTGGGGCAGGTCGTCGGCGAGCAGCTGGAACACCTTCACCACGTCCTCGTGTCTCCAGCATCAGACCAGTCACTATACAGGCGTCAGTCACCTGTTTCCTGTGCTGCGGGCTGTGGTCGAGCGCCCTCCTGCTGTGGGGCAGGTCGTCGGCGAGCAGCTGGAACACCTTCACCACGTCCTCGTGTCTCCAGCATCAGACCAGTCACTATACAGGCGTCAGTCACCTGTTTCCTGTGCTGCGGGCTGTGGTCGAGCGCCCTCCTGCTGTGGGGCAGGTCGTCGGCGAGCAGCTGGAACACCTTCACCACGTCCTCGTGTCTCCAGCATCAGACCAGTCACTATACAGGCGTCAGTCACCTGTTTCCTGTGCTGCGGGCTGTGGTCGAGCGCCCTCCTGCTGTGGGGCAGGTCGTCGGCGAGCAGCTGGAACACCTTCACCACGTCCTCGTGTCTCCAGCATCAGACCAGTCACTATACAGGCGTCAGTCACCTGTTTCCTGTGCTGCGGGCTGTGGTCGAGCGCCCTCCTGCTGTGGGGCAGGTCGTCGGCGAGCAGCTGGAACACCTTCACCACGTCCTCGTGTCTCCAGCATCAGACCAGTCACTATACAGGCGTCAGTCACCTGTTTCCTGTGCTGCGGGCTGTGGTCGAGCGCCCTCCTGCTGTGGGGCAGGTCGTCGGCGAGCAGCTGGAACACCTTCACCACGTCCTCGTGTCTCCAGCATCAGACCAGTCACTATACAGGCGTCAGTCACCTGTTTCCTGTGCTGCGGGCTGTGGTCGAGCGCCCTCCTGCTGTGGGGCAGGTCGTCGGCGAGCAGCTGGAACACCTTCACCACGTCCTCGTGCCTCGGCAGCCCCCGCCCCCGCTCCAGCCGCCCCCCCCACGCGTCCAACATCAGCCGCGTCAGCGCGCACGCCGTGTGGCACGTGTCTGCACAAACAAACAAGCTCTTTAATAAAAAGTTATTCATATCGACTTCAAAATTAAACCAACTGAAAATTATTATATAAAGTTAATTTACCCTTACCATAATCGAAGTACGTACCTATACGAATTAGTTGCTATCGGAATTTCGATGAAACTAAATTTATAATGTAAGCTATTTCCAGAAACATAAAATAATACATAGTTTGAAAAACTAAAAAACACGCTTCCTGTCCGCCACCTTGGACGTCCGCCATATTGGATTTAAGTCACGTGACTTTTTTTTTCGTATTCCTGACAGCAAACCCTTTCATTTGATACCCATATCATGGGGGTGGATTTCAAACAGCCAGTTCGCCATCTTAGGGAGGCCGCCATATTAGATTTGTAATGACGTTTCTTAGCTAGTCATGTATTGTCACCAGAACTCAGAGCGTGTGCAAAATTTCATCCTAATCGAAGACCGGGAAGTGGGTCAAATTAAGATTGCAAGATTTTTTTAGATACAATAATGGGGAGGCCGCCATATTGGATTTGTAATGACGTTTCTTAGCTAGTCATGTATTGTCATCATAACTCAGAGCGTGTGCAAAATTTCATCCTAATCGAAGACCGGGAAGTGGGTCAAATTAAGATTCCAAGATTTTCTTACATACATAGTTACTTACAAGTGAAGCTAATATAAAGCGTGTAAAAATACACGTGGCGCCCCAAGAACAAGTTGTATAGTTCTGGTGAGGCCTTATGGTTTTAGATGGATTTTTAACACATACAATTGCACCTAATAGATTTAAGTGTGTAAATATTTACGTTAGTGCCACCAACATGAGCTCTTTATTTTTCTCAATTTGCTGCTAGGTTGCCTGGAAGAGATTGTTACTTCAACAATAAGGCTGCCTATTATAGTACAATATTCTGTCACACTATTCACAATATTTATACGAGGTATTAATGTTCACGCGTCGTAATTTGAGTAGCTTCGAGCGGATGCAAATACCTGGCAGAATAACCCGCCAGACGGGACGCTTGAAAACAGTGCCGCACCGGTTGGCGCTGCTAAATAAAAACCCGCGCGTTATCGGCCCCGCGTTCTATGAGGAACTACCCACCGACCTTAAAAACGAACAGACTGATGAAACATTTGGCCGCCGACTGAAAAACCTCTTGCTAGAAAATCCTTTGTACCTTTGTAAATGAGTACAAAGATTTATGTAAAAAATTGTAAACAATTATAAATTTAATTTTTATTTTTGCCTGGACATGTTAAATTATTTTTTGTTATTATTTATATTATCTGGACATAAGTATTATGATCATTTTTTACCTTTTGACATGAGGTAATTTACCATCATGGTAATTATTTTTGACATACATATTTGGTTTTATTATTCCTTTGACATTAACAAACTTTAATATACATACTTAATTTTTATTTTTATACATACTCGTATTGACGATCATACTACGGATGTCCTTTTTATACTAATGTAAAAACGTGTGCAATCTTGTAGTATGAGATAAATAAAACTAAACTAAACTAAACTAAACTAAACTATTTACTCTTTGATAAATGGTAACTGTCCTATTTTATTACTGGTGTCAATGGTGAATATTAGTATTAGTAAGTACTAGGGCGGCATGAGTGAGTGAGTATAGAGTAAGCAAGAGTGGACCGACCAGTGTAGAGCAGCGTGTCCTTGGAGATGCGTATCTGCAGCGCCCAGCTCCACAGCTCGATGCAGCGCTGGTAGCGGAACGCGTCCGCGTACGACGCACCTCTGGAAACATACAAACAATATGTGCATCAGCCGGCTCATGTTATAGGTATTCAAAGACGGAATACGTTCTATTCGATCGATGTGCAAAATATATTTGTCTGAATACAGTATCCTCAAGGCGTCCATGTTTGTTGTGGGCGTGGTTTGAGTGTGCAGTATGTATAGGAGCGTGTGCAAAGCAGGTGCTTACATGAGCCTGGACACAGTATTGTAATGCACGGGTCCTATCCTAGCGCCCTGTCTGCCACAATAACACAACTGTTTTAACCTAAACACATCGCAAAGCATACTGTGTGTGTCTGTATTGCTATGTGTGTGTAGTGTGTGTTGTGTGTAGTGTGTAGTGGTAGTGACCTGTACATGAGCCGGAACACGGTGTCCTTGTGCGCGGGCCCCAGCACCCGGTCCGCGACGAGCAGCGCCTGTGTGCGGAGCGCGTCCATGTCGGTGGCGTGCTGCTCCAGTATTGCTATGTGTGTGTTGTGTAGTGTGTAGTGTGTAGTGGTAGTGACCTGTACATGAGCCGGAACACGGTGTCCTTGTGCGCGGGCCCCAGCACCCGGTCCGCGACGAGCAGCGCCTGTGTGCGGAGCGCGTCCATGTCGGTGGCGTGCTGCTCCAGTATTGCTATGTGTGTGTTGTGTAGTGTGTAGTGTGTAGTGTGTAGTGGTAGTGACCTGTACATGAGCCGGAACACGGTGTCCTTGTGCGCGGGCCCCAGCACCCGGTCCGCGACGAGCAGCGCCTGTGTGCGGAGCGCGTCCATGTCGGTGGCGTGCTGCTCCAGTATTGCTGTGTGTGTTGTGTAGTGTGTAGTGTGTAGTGGTAGTGACCTGTACATGAGCCGGAACACGGTGTCCTTGTGCGCGGGCCCCAGCACCCGGTCCGCGACGAGCAGCGCCTGTGTGCGGAGCGCGTCCATGTCGGTGGCGTGCTGCTCCAGTATTGCTATGTGTGTGTTGTGTAGTGTGTAGTGTGTAGTGTGTAGTGGTAGTGACCTGTACATGAGCCGGAACACGGTGTCCTTGTGCGCGGGCCCCAGCACCCGGTCCGCGACGAGCAGCGCCTGTGTGCGGAGCGCGTCCATGTCGGTGGCGTGCTGCTCCAGTATTGCTATGTGTGTGTTGTGTAGTGTGTAGTGTGTAGTGTGTAGTGTGTAGTGTGTAGTGTGTAGTGTGTAGTGGTAGTGACCTGTACATGAGCCGGAACACGGTGTCCTTGTGCGCGGGCCCCAGCACCCGGTCCGCGACGAGCAGCGCCTGTGTGCGGAGCGCGTCCATGTCGGTGGCGTGCTGCTCCAGTATTGCTATGTGTGTGTTGTGTAGTGTGTAGTGTGTAGTGTGTAGTGGTAGTGACCTGTACATGAGCCGGAACACGGTGTCCTTGTGCGCGGGCCCCAGCACCCGGTCCGCGACGAGCAGCGCCTGTGTGCGGAGCGCGTCCATGTCGGTGGCGTGCTGCTCCAGTATTGCTATGTGTGTGTTGTGTAGTGTGTAGTGTGTAGTGGTAGTGACTTGTACATGAGCCGGAACACGGTGTCCTTGTGCGCGGGCCCCAGCACCCGGTCCGCGACGAGCAGCGCCTGTGTGCGGAGCGCGTCCATGTCGGTGGCGTGCTGCTCCAGTATTGCTATGTGTGTGTTGTGTAGTGTGTAGTGTGTAGTGGTAGTGACCTGTACATGAGCCGGAACACGGTGTCCTTGTGCGCGGGCCCCAGCACCCGGTCCGCGACGAGCAGCGCCTGTGTGCGGAGCGCGTCCATGTCGGTGGCGTGCTGCTCCAGTATTGCTATGTGTGTGTTGTGTAATGTGTAGTGTGTAGTGGTAGTGACCTGTACATGAGCCGGAACACGGTGTCCTTGTGCGCGGGCCCCAGCACCCGGTCCGCGACGAGCAGCGCCTGTGTTCGGAGCGCGTCCATGTCGGTGGCGTGCTGCTCCAGTATTGCTATGTGTGTGTTGTGTAGTGTGTAGTGTGTAGTGTGTAGTGTGTAGTGTGTAGTGTGTAGTGGTAGTGACCTGTACATGAGCCGGAACACGGTGTCCTTGTGCGCGGGCCCCAGCACCCGGTCCGCGACGAGCAGCGCCTGTGTGCGGAGCGCGTCCATGTCGGTGGCGTGCTGCTCCAGTATTGCTATGTGTGTGTTGTGTAGTGTGTAGTGTGTAGTGTGTAGTGTGTAGTGGTAGTGACCTGTACATGAGCCGGAACACGGTGTCCTTGTGCGCGGGCCCCAGCACCCGGTCCGCGACGAGCAGCGCCTGTGTGCGGAGCGCGTCCATGTCGGTGGCGTGCTGCTCCAGTATTGCTATGTGTGTGTTGTGTAGTGTGTAGTGTGTAGTGTGTAGTGGTAGTGACCTGTACATGAGCCGGAACACGGTGTCCTTGTGCGCGGGCCCCAGCACCCGGTCCGCGACGAGCAGCGCCTGTGTGCGGAGCGCGTCCATGTCGGTGGCGTGCTGCTCCAGTATTGCTATGTGTGTGTTGTGTGTTGTGTAGTGTGTAGTGTGTAGTGTGTAGTGTGTAGTGGTAGTGACCTGTACATGAGCCGGAACACGGTGTCCTTGTGCGCGGGCCCCAGCACCCGGTCCGCGACGAGCAGCGCCTGTGTGCGGAGCGCGTCCATGTCGGTGGCGTGCTGCTCCAGTATTGCTATGTGTGTGTTGTGTAGTGTGTAGTGTGTAGTGGTAGTGACTTGTACATGAGCCGGAACACGGTGTCCTTGTGCGCGGGCCCCAGCACCCGGTCCGCGACGAGCAGCGCCTGTGTGCGGAGCGCGTCCATGTCGGTGGCGTGCTGCTCCAGTATTGCTATGTGTGTGTTGTGTAGTGTGTAGTGTGTAGTGGTAGTGACCTGTACATGAGCCGGAACACGGTGTCCTTGTGCGCGGGCCCCAGCACCCGGTCCGCGACGAGCAGCGCCTGTGTGCGGAGCGCGTCCATGTCGGTGGCGTGCTGCTCCAGTATTGCTATGTGTGTGTTGTGTAATGTGTAGTGTGTAGTGGTAGTGACCTGTACATGAGCCGGAACACGGTGTCCTTGTGCGCGGGCCCCAGCACCCGGTCCGCGACGAGCAGCGCCTGTGTTCGGAGCGCGTCCATGTCGGTGGCGTGCTGCTCCAGTATTGCTATGTGTGTGTTGTGTAGTGTGTAGTGTGTAGTGTGTAGTGTGTAGTGTGTAGTGTGTAGTGTGTAGTGGTAGTGACCTGTACATGAGCCGGAACACGGTGTCCTTGTGCGCGGGCCCCAGCACCCGGTCCGCGACGAGCAGCGCCTGTGTGCGGAGCGCGTCCATGTCGGTGGCGTGCTGCTCCAGTATTGCTATGTGTGTGTTGTGTAGTGTGTAGTGTGTAGTGTGTAGTGTGTAGTGTGTAGTGTGTAGTGGTAGTGACCTGTACATGAGCCGGAACACGGTGTCCTTGTGCGCGGGCCCCAGCACCCGGTCCGCGACGAGCAGCGCCTGTGTGCGGAGCGCGTCCATGTCGGTGGCGTGCTGCTCCAGTATTGCTATGTGTGTGTTGTGTAGTGTGTAGTGTGTAGTGTGTAGTGGTAGTGACCTGTACATGAGCCGGAACACGGTGTCCTTGTGCGCGGGCCCCAGCACCCGGTCCGCGACGAGCAGCGCCTGTGTGCGGAGCGCGTCCATGTCGGTGGCGTGCTGCTCCAGTATTGCTATGTGTGTGTTGTGTGTTGTGTAGTGTGTAGTGTGTAGTGTGTAGTGTGTAGTGGTAGTGACCTGTACATGAGCCGGAACACGGTGTCCTTGTGCGCGGGCCCCAGCACCCGGTCCGCGACGAGCAGCGCCTGTGTGCGGAGCGCGTCCATGTCGGTGGCGTGCTGCTCCAGTATTGCTATGTGTGTGTTGTGTAGTGTGTAGTGTGTAGTGTGTAGTGGTAGTGACCTGTACATGAGCCGGAACACGGTGTCCTTGTGCGCGGGCCCCAGCACCCGGTCCGCGACGAGCAGCGCCTGTGTGCGGAGCGCGTCCATGTCGGTGGCGTGCTACTCCAGTATTGCTATGTGTGTGTTGTGTAGTGTGTAGTGTGTAGTGGTAGTGACTTGTACATGAGCCGGAACACGGTGTCCTTGTGCGCGGGCCCCAGCACCCGGTCCGCGACGAGCAGCGCCTGTGTGCGGAGCGCGTCCATGTCGGTGGCGTGCTGCTCCAGTATTGCTATGTGTGTGTTGTGTAGTGTGTAGTGTGTAGTGTGTAGTGGTAGTGACCTGTACATGAGCCGGAACACGGTGTCCTTGTGCGCGGGCCCCAGCACCCGGTCCGCGACGAGCAGCGCCTGTGTGCGGAGCGCGTCCATGTCGGTGGCGTGCTGCTCCAGTATTGCTATGTGTGTGTTGTGTAATGTGTAGTGTGTAGTGGTAGTGACCTGTACATGAGCCGGAACAAGCGATAGCGAGTGGGAGATTACTGGAGGCAATGTGAATGAAACACGTAGAGACGTTGAACCAAAGAGATTTATTATTACTAAGTGCTAACTTATATACCTAAATATTGCTGATCAAGCGAGTTGCTCGTTTAAGTGTGTGCGTGAGCGTCACTACACTACACCTCCCCTTTTAGTTCATCCCTTCCCGGGGCATTGCAAAAAAAAATGTGGAGCAAATCACTTGATGCACATTTTTACCTACAATAAAAAAATAATAATAATAATAATAACGAAATAGTAAGTAAATATTAAAATATTCTAAAATTCTAAAATTATTAATTAAAAATACATTATACTATTATTTGGGTCCATTCGAAAGTTCATTATGTTAAGTTCTAAAGAAAATGTAAAGTTCTAATAAAAAATGAATTTACTATTATTAAACACTGAAAATTAAAAAAAAAGTTCACTAAGTTTGTTATTCATTCACTTCAATTTTCACTTTTCCTTTTCATTATTGTCGCTTTTGTCATGTCCTTGAAATTATTTATGTCATATTCGTTAGTAAGTAAGCCATATGACTATAGGTCTTTGTACTCGTATCATACAGCGTTTTTGCTGAGTCTGCTCTGCCGTGTCACGCGCTTCAACCTCGTGTGGGCGTGCGTTCAATGAACTGCATTTTTGCTGTCACGGTGCATTTTTCTGTTCATATTTAAAGTTTTTATACTTTTTTTTTTTTTTTCTTGAATTGTAAATCTCTCGCTAACACACTTACGGTAGATTACGATCGAGATATCACAAATAAAACCATATTTTCAGGTTCATGCAATTTTCAAGTAATCTGTTTCTTTTCTTCAGTTAATCAGAATTTAATCTTCATTTTAATATCGGAGTTATTCTTTTTAAACCTTCTTGGTACCAAATATTCTCACGGAGGAACGCAGTTCGCACTATGATCGAATAAAGTGGCTAACTCTCAATTTTTTCTATACTATATTTTCTTGTTTGACTTCCAATACCATACATCCAGTGTTGGTATGTACATACATAGGTAGTTACATTGTTCTACCTAGTCATCATTTCGCAATCATCGTCCGATCGCTGTCCTGAATCCAAGCGTATTTTGCTGATTCGGCTGAAATATGCTCGTGGCATGGCGCGCGCAATGCAACGCGTGTCACTTTTTCGGTCAATTACCCTTTCCTTTTCCATTTTCAGATTTTGACTTTTCACATCCTTTGGTTGATCAGACCTCGTGGAATGCGTTTTGTCTATCTTTCTCGGTGTATATTTCGAATACGATTTTCTTAGATTTCAATTTCATAGCTGCAGTATGATGTCGTCTTCCTTGATTTGGTATTCTCTGTCTTATTTTTGGAGTTTATTCACTCATGTTCACTTTGCTTAAATATACTTATTCCATAATAATATACTTAGTCGCGTCGTATCACCATCTATGGTATTTGCTGACGTGAGGGATCGACTTGTGTAGTCGTGATTTCTTCCATTGTTCATATTTAATATTTAATCAATTAATTTACTTTCGTAATACTCATGTATCCGTCTTCGGTTATTTGATAATATTCTTATCCGTATTCCTGGATTTTTGTTACATATTATAATTTGAATTTCCATCATTCGCCTTCCTGCGTTGTTCGTAGTGCTCGTGCGAATATTCTTGTGTGCCATTTTTTGTGATTCACTGCAACGTTTGTGGAGTGGAATTGAATCTTCGGCGTGTCTTCATTTGTTGCAAATTTGTTGGAATATCCCCGTTGCTTCTTGGAGATTGCCTTGTGGACTTCGAATTCGGCGGCGGCGTAGTGTTCTTGCCTTCGCTGGAACGTAAGTCATTGTATCTGTGACGTGTCACTTCTACGTGGTAAGTACTGTAACGTTGTTACTGTAATCTCCTGTACTCACTATATGATTTTCTGGTTCTTTCTTTTTTTTCCTTGATTGTGCACGGAGTTGTTTAAATCTTGCAATAAATTTTCTTTAATTCTCCATGCCAACCAACGCAGCCTACGGCCGCGCTGGCAGGGTCGCCATCCAATAGCGAGTGGGAGATTACTGGAGGCAATGTGAATGAAACACGTAGAGACGTTGAACCAAAGAGATTTATTATTACTAAGTGCTAACTTATATACCTAAATATTGCTGATCAAGCGAGTTGCTCGTTTAAGTGTGTGCGTGAGCGTCACTACACTACAGTGTCCTTGTGCGCGGGCCCCAGCACCCGGTCCGCGACGAGCAGCGCCTGTGTTCGGAGCGCGTCCATGTCGGTGGCGTGCTGCTCCAGTATTGCTATGTGTGTGTTGTGTAGTGTGTAGTGTATAGTGGTAGTGACCTGTACATGAGCCGGAACACGGTGTCCTTGTGCGCGGGCCCCAGCACCCGGTCCGCGACGAGCAGCGCCTGTGTGCGGAGCGCGTCCATGTCGGTGGCGTGCTGCTCCAGTATTGCTATGTGTGTGTTGTGTAGTGTGTAGTGTATAGTGGTAGTGACCTGTACATGAGCCGGAACACGGTGTCCTTGTGCGCGGGCCCCAGCACCCGGTCCGCGACGAGCAGCGCCTGTGTGCGGAGCGCGTCCATGTCGGTGGCGTGCTGCTCCAGCTCCGCCCTGGTGGTCCACTCGGCCGCGAGGTGCAGCGCGGGGTGCGGGGGGCGCGCCGGCTGCTTCGGGATGTACGCGCCGCGCGAGTAGCGGATCGCTGCGACACAAACACTACATATACACTTACGCCTCGGTCACATTTAGCGAATAGTCGCTGCTGCATTCGCTGCGACTAAGAACGGTTAGTATGGAATTCGCAGCGAATAGCCCTGTCACACTGAGCGAGTTCTCGCTGCGAGTGCCAATTCGTAGCGACTAATCGCTGTGTAACCGAGGGTTTAGAAACAAGGTTGTTGCAATTGCTATTGCTATAATTTGACCTTGAAAACCCGTTCATAATTACCTCACTATCGTGATCCTCGATACCTAAACCGATAGATACATAAGTCGCTTATGAATTTTTTAATATGACGTAGTTATTAGAATTTTCTGCTTGCGAGGTCCACCGCTGTGACGGTCGCATTTCTTAACCGGCTTCAATGAAATTTTTCTTAATATTTTGTCTAGTCCGGTGAGGGTCTGATGAGGGAAGCACAAGACGTTTTGTGGACAGTTTTGTGCAGCAGTGGACGTGTACGTGTATTAAGTGGCAATGGGCTGGGCACATGGCGCGTAGAACCGACAGCCATTGGGACAGAAAGGTTTTTAAATGGCGACCGCGCGCCGGAATACGTAGTGTGGGCAGACCCTCCACGAGATGGACCTACGATCTGGTAAAGGTCGCGGTTTGCCGCTGGATGCGGGCAGCGCAGGACCGATCATTGTGGAGATCCTTGGAGGAGGCCTTTGTCCAGCAGTGGACGTCTACAGGCTGAGACGATAATGATGATGATGGGCGTGTATAGTGTTGTGTGTGGTTGCTCACAGGTGGCGCGCCTCCAGGCGGCGAGCGCGGCGCTGGTGTCGTTGAACTCGTCCAGCATGGTCGCGCCCAGCAGCTCGTACGCGTCCGCCGCGCGCTCCGGAGAGTACCTGCCCACACACCCACACTCATACAAGGTCTTACTGTTTTAAACGTAATATGGAACGAGAACATGAGATAAATTAATGTCAGTTTGAATGAATCGCATTTCAAATGGGAGTGCAGCTGTCAAATTAGGCGTAATTTTAAGTCAGAAAGTTTTTGCATGCACCCTAAACTAGTACGATCGACGTGTTAAATCCATGTTCGACATGTCTAAAACTGAATTGTAAATTGTAGTATGCATGTGTGTGTGTGTGTGTGTGCGCTGTACCGGACTCGGGCCATGAGCAGCTGCACGATCTGCGAGGCGCCCTTGAGGCAGGCGGTGCGCAGCGCGTCGTCCCCGCCGCGTGACGTCAGCAGCCATGTGTGTGTGTGTGTGTGTGTGTGTGTGTGTGTGTGTGTGTGTGTGTGTGTGTGTGCGTGTGTGCGCGCTGTACCGGACTCTAGCCATGAGCAGCTGCACGATCTGCGAGGCGCCCTTGAGGCAGGCGGTGCGCAGCGCGTCGTCCCCGCCGCGTGACGTCAGCAGCCATGTGTGTGTGTGTATGTGTGTGTGTGCGCTGTACCGAACTCGAGCCATGAGCAGCTGCACGATCTGCGAGGCGCCCTTGAGGCAGGCGGTGCGCAGCGCGTCGTCCCCGCCGCGTGACGTCAGCAGCCATGTGTGTGTGTGTATGTGTGTGTGTGCGCTGTACCGAACTCGAGCCATGAGCAGCTGCACGATCTGCGAGGCGCCCTTGAGGCAGGCGGTGCGCAGCGCGTCGTCCCCGCCGCGTGACGTCAGCAGCCATGTGTGTGTGTGTGTGTGTGTGCGCTGTACCGGACTCTAGCCATGAGCAGCTGCACGATCTGCGAGGCGCCCTTGAGGCAGGCGGTGCGCAGCGCGTCGTCCCCGCCGCGTGACGTCAGCAGCCATGTGTGTGTGTGTGTATGTGTGTGTGTGCGCTGTACCGGACTCTAGCCATGAGCAGCTGCACGATCTGCGAGGCGCCCTTGAGGCAGGCGGTGCGCAGCGCGTCGTCCCCGCCGCGTGACGTCAGCAGCCATGTGTGTGTGTGTGTGTGTGTGTGTGCGCTGTACCGGACTCTAGCCATGAGCAGCTGCACGATCTGCGAGGCGCCCTTGAGGCAGGCGGTGCGCAGCGCGTCGTCCCCGCCGCGTGACGTCAGCAGCCATGTGTGTGTGTGTGTATGTGTGTGTGTGCGCTGTACCGGACTCTAGCCATGAGCAGCTGCACGATCTGCGAGGCGCCCTTGAGGCAGGCGGTGCGCAGCGCGTCGTCCCCGCCGCGTGACGTCAGCAGCCATGTGTGTGTGTGTGTGTGTGTGTGTGCGCTGTACCGGACTCTAGCCATGAGCAGCTGCACGATCTGCGAGGCGCCCTTGAGGCAGGCGGTGCGCAGCGCGTCGTCCCCGCCGCGTGACGTCAGCAGCCATGTGTGTGTGTGTGTGTGTGTGTGTGTGTGTGTGTGTGTGTGTGTGTGTGTGTGTGCGCTGTACCGGACTCTAGCCATGAGCAGCTGCACGATCTGCGAGGCGCCCTTGAGGCAGGCGGTGCGCAGCGCGTCGTCCCCGCCGCGTGACGTCAGCAGCCATGTGTGTGTGTGTATGTGTGTGTGTGCGCTGTACCGGACTCTAGCCATGAGCAGCTGCACGATCTGCGAGGCGCCCTTGAGGCAGGCGGTGCGCAGCGCGTCGTCCCCGCCGCGTGACGTCAGCAGCCATGTGTGTGTGTGTATGTGTGTGTGTGCGCTGTACCGGACTCGAGCCATGAGCAGCTGCACGATCTGCGAGGCGCCCTTGAGGCAGGCGGTGCGCAGCGCGTCGTCCCCGCCGCGTGACGTCAGCAGCCATGTGTGTGTGTGTATGTGTGTGTGTGCGCTGTACCGGACTCGAGCCATGAGCAGCTGCACGATCTGCGAGGCGCCCTTGAGGCAGGCGGTGCGCAGCGCGTCGTCCCCGCCGCGTGACGTCAGCGACGGGTCCGCGCCGTGCTCCAGCAACAGCCGCGCCGTCTCCACGCGATGCTCCTACACACCACACCATACTGTGTATTGTGAGGCCACCAATACTCGTCAGCTCACACCTGACAGCTTTGCCTGAACATTCCTACTACACAGACAATAAGCGCAATTTACCTCAAAGTGACAGAATTACAAACGAAAGCATTTTTGCCCAAGCTGAAACGGAGACGCTTCGCGGTCGCTCGGACTGTTTTTTTTAAAGTACTATTTATTTACAGTCGGGAAAAGAATGTTGCTCTTTAAAAATTTAAATATTGTAATTTGTAATTTTTGGCTCTTCCGTTTCAAAAGGTTGCCGACTCCTGCCTTAGCGTGTATGGCCTGTTTAAAGCTTTCAACCTCCATGAGTGGTAACAACCTTATGGCTATGGCTGCTTTTCATCAAAGATATGCTGGAATATAAGCAGTGAAATGAGTAGTCTTGGTAGATTTTTACCTAGATTATTAAAACTGTTTGATAAGCACTTGCATGTTACGTAAATTTTACGTGCTTTAAAACAATTTCTTTCGGCGACAAATTAATAAATAATGCTTGATGAAAAGCAAGATTATTAGAATATTTGTATTTGTATTTTGTATTATCCAAGTTTATTTTAACATGTGTGTGTGTGTGTGTGTGTGTGTGTGTGTGTGTGTGTGTGTGTGTGTGTGTGTGCTACCTGTATGGCGTAGTGCAGCGCGGTCTTGAGCTGTGTGTCCCTCGCATCAACAGCGGCGCCGTGGGCCAGCAGCAGCGAGCAGAGCCGCGCGGACTGCACGGAGTTGATGAGGCACGTGCCGCCGTTGTGGTTCGGCCGGTGGATCGTCGCGCCGCGAGACACCAGGAAACGGACCACCTGCCCACCAATACTACTACTATCACAACTATATTACGTGGTTGAATACACAATCATAAATCATACGACTCCTGTATACGAGCTGGAGTGATCCAATCCTAGGCCAGAATGTGGTGTATTATTGTGTAATGCTGACCTCGACATGCGTCATGAAGCAGGCGGAGCGCACGGGCGTCGACCCAGAGTCGGAGCCCGCGTCCAGGTCGGCCCCCGCGTCCGCCAGCACGCGCAGCACCTGAGAGCAAAACAACGGCGCTACAAACATTATGGCAACAACAGTTGCGTCTCTAGCTCTCAACAGCAACATGGCAACAACAGTTGCGTCTTTAGCGCAGCGCCGCTCGAGGTCCGCGTGTGTGTGTGTGTGTGTGTGTGTACCTCGAGGCGGCCCGCGACGGCGGCGCACCAGAGCGGCGTGACGGTGTGCACGGAGCGCTCGTCCGGCACCTCGTACACGCCGCGCTGCTCGAGGTCCGCGTCGCACACGTGCACCAGGTACTCCACGATCTCCACGTTGCCGCGCTTACACGCCACGAACAGAGGCGCGCAGCCGTCACGCGTGCGCGACACTACCGCGCGACGCTCTTCCGGACGCAGCCTACAACAAACCACGCCGGTTAAAGCCTAAGGAAAAATAAAAAAAACTTGCTCTGGGAACGCCACATGTATATTTTAATTTTATAGCAACCACTTCAATTTTAAAATTAGATCCATGAAAATTCCGCAATATGGCGAGACTTTTTCGTTTCCTGGTAGGGTTTTAAATAACATATTCATTCAAAATTCGGTCAGACAGTCAACTTCAGCTAGGCTCTTGTTTATGCAAAATTTTGCCACATTCTTGACCTCAACCATTTCTTTCACATATAAAAATAAACATCTTGGTATTTGAAGTCCTCTCCTGCCTTCTATCATTCCCTCCATTATTGCTTTAAAGAAGCTATCAAATTACTATTAGCCTATTATATCTTAATTTGTTAATAGCATAAATTAGTAGTAATTTTCCCAAATCACACTCTAAACATGTATTTAAGGTCTTTTTGTTCCTTTAGGACTGGAAAACAAGGGAGATGAGTGAATCTAATTTTGAATCAATGTAAAATTTGAAATAGGAGCACAACCATCAAATTATGTGTAATTTTAATTTGAATGTTTTCACCATCAATTGATATTTGCTGGATTAAGTATAACTAAGTTCACAATAACCTGTCTCATTTTTTGGTCTTATAATTATGGAAAGGAAGTAAATTTAAATTAGAGCATAACAGGTACTTAGAATCAGTGCCTGTTGCAGCAGAAAAAGATGAGGAAATTGTGTCTTAAATGTGAACTGGACAACCACACCAACTGTCCTTTTTTTCCCCATAAAGTCATCACATACATACATATATTACTCATATAGAACTTGAACAAAGAAAAGGAAGCTGCATTCCGCCCAGCAAATTATTATCAACACTGGTTCACCTTGACTTTGGATGCAAGCTTGCACATGCACCAATGTAATTTTTTATTCATTTGTGTAAGTTGTAAAAAGTTACTAACCCATTCAATACACTTTAAATATGATTAAGTTACCAACTTATATGTGGTAAAATTGAAAATACAATAACATTTTTGGTCAGAGAGTCTCATAAGATCAGAGAATGAGATGACCAGGTCAGAGACTTTAGGGACCACAATAAAATTATAACTTCACTGGTCTCCAAAGCCAAGAAGTTGACTCGGTCAAAATACTAATAAAGTGCGTACCTCTCGAGCGCCGTCCTGAGCCTGGCGGAGAGGCGCGCGCCCGGCGCGCTGTGCCTGCATTCCTGCATCAGCTCGTTGAACAGACCACTAAGTACTACCTTCGTCTCGCCCTTCGAGTTGGACCCACTCGCACCTTCCTCCCACATCCTCATAAACAATCTACCCCTCTTTGCGCCAGACAAATTACGCACTAATGTGCTAAATACGATTGTATATTCGCAGTAGTTACTATGTAGATAGAATAAAACAAAGAAGGAAATAATATTTTGGTCGATGTCTTCCGTACAGTTTTTTTTGTTATGATTTGATTTGACATTGACATTTATTTTTGTTTTTTCATGTTCTTCTCAAAAGAAAAGGCAACGAAAATAATCTTTACAACCCAATATTTTTGTTTGTGGTGGTGTTGTGTGTGTGTGTGTGGGTGGGTGCACGCGGTGGGCGATGTGTGTAACCTTTGCCAACTTTCTCTGATAATCAATTCATTACTTTGTAAACATATCTCATAATGTCACTTAAAATGTTTGACTGACTTTTGTTTTCTATTGAAGACGTTTAACATGCATGCAAGAAATGACTAAAGACGACGAAATGAAACTGAAGAAATAATGACTGAAGATGAAGACATTAAACATGGATAATGCAAGAAAGAAACTACTAAAGACTAGGCTGTATGGGCTTAGATCCCTTTGCCTTTCCTACAAGGGAGAAAGAAACTAAAAAAAAAATGACTTTTGTTTTTGTTTTGGTTTTCGTTCGTTTTTGTGGTACTTATATTGTAATAATTTGTTGTTTTATTAATTAAGTCCTTTTAGTTCGTACATAATGGATAATGAAAACAGCGACGATGAGCTACCTTCTATTACTTTATCGCAAGAGTCCGTAAGTATTGTTTAAAATTACTTAGAACGCCTCGAAGTTGACTCTCTGACCCTGTAACCTGATACAGTTGGTTACTACTTACCTATTTACCATTTAACGTCTTTGTGCTGCATTCATTAATTCTAATTTACGTATTGATTCCGACCAATTTAACAACAACTTTCAACTCCAATAAACCTATAGCGCTCGAACCTTAAACTTTACATGTGTGTTGTATGGAACAGTTCAGTCGGGAAGTAGTGATGCCATCGGCTGCAGAAGTGGCCGCCCAGCGTGAGCACGAATTGCGCACTGAGCTTGAGCTGCAGCAGCTACGAGAAGAGGCTTCCCTGACAGCCGGGGGTGACGATGCGGGCAGGACGGTTGTGACAGTACCACGCAGTGACTCCAGTGGCTCTGAAGGTTCGTTATGATGTACCTACATGGATTGTTCTTTGTAAAGAGTGTATTGTTGTTGTGGGTGGGTAGGTAATTATTTTTTTATAAGAAAAAAATAAGTAGAGGGTATAGTTCTTGTATGAGTTGTCTGATCTGATCTACCCAGTTTGGTTGGTTAATGCCATTCAAAGATACCAGTCTTATTGTTGTTGTTTTAATGATATTTAGGTAACAATTTCCATTAATATCCCACGATTTTGGGGGAGGGGTCGGGGGGGCGAGGGGGTAGGGGGGGTTGTCCCCCGATGCCTAAGTAAGTAAATTAATTTTATTATGTTTGTTATAATCACATTATATAATACAACTAAAGGCTTATCTTTTGTATCTCCTTACCCTAAAGTTGCCTGGTAGAAATTGCTACATAGCAATAAGGCCTATACACTTTCTATCTTCTTTGTAAATGCGAAGGGTAAAACTGATTACTGGCGTGGCGACC